>JAHBCN010010445.1:0-31861 GCA_019359885.1 Listronotus oregonensis | reverse complement strand
TCCTTTTTTTTTCACGACGACGCTTGAAGTTCGTGATATTATGTAGAGGACTCGTCAAAGGAATCTTGTGAAGTTAAAGCGCTTTCTAAGCATGGCCTTTTTGATTTGTAGTTATTGTTGCTTTCTTCATCTTGTGAATGCTTATGATATCCAGAAAAATTTTGAAAGTTTCCTTCCGAAGGTAAATACTGATCCAAGTCACTACTGTCCAACCCATCGTCAGGACTATACATGCCATAACTACCTTCCAAACCGGGCATACGATGATAACTCTCTAGGTCCAAACCGTGGGGATCACAGGGCTTTAACAACTGATGCGAGCTAATTTGAGGACTATTTGGTTGAGAAGAACAAGTGGAAGGACTGGTAGAACTATGACTTTGGGACACATGGGAGTCTTCTTGCTTTAAAGATCGTGAAAAGGGAAACGTTTTGGCCATGCGGTTGATGATGAGGTGGTTCAAGGCTTTATTAGGCTTTCGACGTCTAGGTTGGTATTTGTAATCAGGGTGTTTCTCTTTTGTGGATGACACGAAGGCGTTCCGCTTCTTCAATAAAGGGTTTTTTGTCGTTTTCACTAAGCACCCTGTAACAAAAGAAATATTTTTTAGCAAAAAAGTGTAAAACATAAATATGTTGTTCATTACTATTTTCAAGCATATCTTCTCAAAAATATACATTTAGAAAAGTTTATATTTTATCGAGGTGCAGATGGCAATGGGTATGAATTTAACAAACTAATTAAATTGTATAAGAAATTAATTAACTGTATAAATTAAAATTATGGTTACATGGGGTGTTTTATTATGTTTATTGCTGGAACAGACCAGAAAGGTTTAACAATTGTTAATTTGCTCATATTTCAATTGCTGTGTCTTAGCCCAATTTACAGATATTATTTGTAACCTAAAATCTAAAAGCAAGCTACCAGTAATATCTTTTGAAAAGTGGTGCACTAAACATAACAAAACCAAAATCTGTATTAACACTCCATAACACGCGTCCTCTGAATGTACATTAACACACGCCATGTACCTGGGAGATACAAAATAAATTCTACAGTATTAAACATTTTATTTTAAGATTTTTTAGGTATAAAATTCTGTTTATTTAAAATGGTAGAAAAAGAAAGTCCAAGCGTCACTATCCTGTCTTATAAAACTCAACCCATGTATATATATATATATATATATATATATATATATATATATATATATATATATATATATATATATATATATATATATATATATATATATATATATAATATATAATAAGTCCCTTATTTGTCAAAATATCGAAAAATGTTATAGGGATAAGTTGTTCAGAATTTAATTTTATGGCTATATGTAATTTTTTGAGCCATTTGGATAAAAACCAAAATTTGGACATTTTTTTTCCATAAAAATATTTTTATTTGAAAAATTTTTCTTTACCATTTAGAAACAGGTTTTCCAGGCCTAAAGTAATGTTTTGGCACAATTCTTTTTTTACTTTAGTAAGTTAGTCCTTTTTCCGAAGAAAATTTAAAAAAAAGGTATTTTTCGGAAACCCGAGTTGTCGCATAGGCCTTTCTAAACACCGTAACTCGGAATTTCAAATATTAATTTTTACCGTGTAAACGATTCAGTGTAATAATTAAAATAACTCCAAATAAAAAATTATTATCTGAAATTTCGAGTTACGGTATTTAAAAAATGCCTGTGCAACAACTCGGCTTTCCGAAAAATACCATTTTTTTAAATTTTATTCGGAAAAAAGGACTAACTTACTAAAGTAAAAAAAAATTGTGCCGAAACCTTGGTTTAGGTCAGGAAAACCTGTTTCTAAATGGTAAAGAAATTTTTTTCAAACAAAAATATTTTTATGAAAAAAAATGTCCAAATTTTTGTTTTTCTCCAAATAAAAAAAAATAAATTCTGAACAACTTATCTTTATATTTTTTTTTATATTTTGACAACTAAGGGGACTTTCGGTCAACCGACCTAACAAAATTTACTCCAAAAACAAAAAATCGGAATCTTCAATTTTATTGTTTCTGAGGTTCTGGATGCAGAGTTGATCTGGAAATATTTTTTTCTAAACTTAATAAAAACTTTTTTTCATATTCAAATACTTTCGGGGTCATGATATGTCAGATAGAGGAGGTATTGCAGTGTGTTAGCTTTATCCTGTTTTCCATGTGGAAGAACCATTAAAAATAATTATTTTGAACAAAAAATGTTGATACAATTGCAATATTAGCAATACAATTTTAAAAAAAAAAAAAGCGATATGTTTTTTAAAACCCTATCGGAACATTTTTTCAAAAAATTTCGAAAAACCCAAAATTATTTTTTTTTTAAATAATAATAATAATAAAGTTGGAAAGCTGACCTTTGGGAAAATTATTGTCCATAATATGTTGTTTAAACAGGCTAAGGGGGACGCGTTCGACAAGTAGTTTTTTCAAAATTGAGTTTAAATATTTTGTAGTGATTTTTTAGACGACTAATATATTAACCGTAATTTTATATAAATTTAGTAAAAGTATCAACCTAACTTTTTGTTTAACAACATGTTATATTCGATTTTTATAAACTTTCAAAAAGTGTGAAAACTTTTTAAAAATTGGTAAATTATATCGCGGAAAGATAAAGAAAGTGACAACTAAAAGTGGAAGATTTGTTGCTGCGCGTTTTGGGCAAGCAACTTTAGAAAACTGGTGGAGAACGGAGAACCGCCAAACTTTCGCGCTATTCTTTGGCAACAAGTTTTTACTTGTTTCTATAAATTTGAAAAGAGCAGCTGTTAGTTTTCTACAAAAATCTTTCACTTTTTTGCCTAATAGGCCTTTTATCAGGACAAGGAAGCGCACGCCATGTTGAAATGGCGGCAATTCAAAAGTTTCGTACTGTTTTGATCGACAATGGCTGGGAATGCAGTATTATCTCCCCAATTAAATCATTTACTGAAAAAAAAAGTTGATGGTGCTTCACTGATTTATAATTCAGTTGAAGCCCATAATTGTACGCAATTAAAAAGGTAGCTTAAATGTCATGGACGTCTTTAAAAAGGAAAAAAGTGACTGATTAAGAGGTTAGGCATCATTACTTCTTTACTATACAAAAAGTATCTATAATTTTATTCTAATTAGGCCTACCACATATATACTTGTTATATTGTTATAAAAAATAGTATTATATTTAAATGATTTATAGCGTGTATCACTTTACATACTCCATAACAACACCTCCGTCGTTCCTTTTCGTACTGATATCAAATAAAATGATTAAAAAACATTTGTAATTAAGGCACTTTTTTCTTTTTTTTTTATTTCTTTTCTTCAATAACTATCTTTCTTTAGTATTTTTTATTTTAATTAAGTGTTTAACCCTTTAACAGTTTTTACAAAAACAGTACGAAAAAATGGTGATTAACGAGGCAAAAAAAAATTGGAGGAAAAGGCCTATTTAAGAAAAGCAACTTTTAGTTGACAACTTTTAGTTTTCAACAAACAATTTGTTGTCAACTTTGGTGTAAACGCGCCTTTATTACAGAACAACAATATTATTTGTTGCCCTTTTTAATAACATAGTATAAAATTCTAATCTTAATTTTGCTGTCATTTAATAAGTGCTAAAGGTATTTTATGTCTGCCAACCATCAATAACACAACTTTCCTATTAACATTTAATTTGCAAAAACAAAGCGGTAAGTCAAAATTAGTAACCTTGTTTAAACGTTTTCTTGGCGAAGAAAGGTTCTGATGTGACCTAAACAAACTAAAATTATCAGCTTACTTTAGTTGTTACTTTATTAATTGTTACAATTAAACCTTAAATACATCGCTGGATAATTTCAATAAAAAATTGGACAGCTTGCTCTTTTAAAATTTAATCGGATTTTCTTAGTCTCAGCAAAATTCTGATATTTTTGTTTGTATTGAACACATTTACAAACCGAAATTTACTCAATAGGTATACACAGCTGCTTTTTGGCTTTACAACTTATCAAATTGACAGTGGCGGCTCGTGGTACCTAAAACAGGTGAGGCCCAAAAAAAGAATAAATTTCCACGTCACCTTGGTGCTTCAACACCTGAGGTATTATTCACTGACGCGTTGAAGTTTTTTTTTGGACTTCATCGCCAATAGCCCTACTAAAACCATAATAAAATAATAAAAATAACTTAAAAACCTACAAATTTGATTATTCAAGTACAAAAAAATAATAAAAAAAAAAAAATGTCTAACGACAACAAAAAATGTTATTTTTTAAGTAGTACTAAATGCTAAAAAACAAAAATAGATTCTTAATTTTTAAAAAAAAACAAAAATAATCCTTTATTGTTAAAAAAAAAAATAATTTTTATTGTTAAAAAAAAAAAAAAAATAATTATGTAAGGATATTGATAGGACAAATAAACACTTATTTGTGTTTATTCACCTTCAGTACCCATAGAAAGGGGGGAGAGAGAGAGAGAGAGAGAGAGAGAGAGAGAGAGAAAAAAAAAAGAAGGAAATAAAATGATCATCATCACAAAATAAGTTCCTTATACGCGTAATTAAGATAATAATTAAAAATAATTTAGGCAAAATAATGAATAATTAAAGAGTTTTTTTTTTGGTAAATTAAGTCTATTGAGGTTTTTCAAATTTTTAAATTTATCTATAATATCCTCTAAAACTGGGTATCCTCACAACACTTTGTAAAATTCTTTTCAAAGCCTCATTGACAAACCCGTTAAACGCTCTTGTGTCATGGATTTCAAAAGGTTTTAATCCTTAAGACACGAAAATCTCTTTCTACCGTTACACTTTTGGGGGATAGTTAATACTAGGAAAGAGTTTAAAGTTTGAAAAGATCATTTTAAATTCCTTGTTAATATTTCTATTATTTGTTGAACATCGAGATTACAAAATTTTTGTCCCTGTATAAAACATTAAGTTCGTTTTTTAGTCGGTCTAATTCAAAAACATTTATACATTTTTAATAAACACAAATTTTTCGGGAAAATTTTAGAATATTCAAATTTTGAAGAATTACTAATGAAAGAAAATTTAAACGTGGAGATTATTAAAACGAGTATTAACTGAAGGGATATAAACATAATTTCTGTACAAATTTTATACCCGAAAAGATTTCTAATTCATGACCATTTTTTTCCCCCTTTTACTGGAACAGTTCTGTTTTTTCCCAATTAAAAACCCTTTAAACTTTTTCTTTTTAATTCGGAAATTGTTGAGCAGCGATTTTGATTTGGTTAGACAGTAGTTTATATCTAGAGTTTTTTTTTGAGAATTTAAAAAGAAATCAGTGCACCGAAAATTTCGTAATAGATCTTGGTCAAAATAGCGAAGTCGAAGTCTTGAAAAGAGAAACCTTTTGCCGAATTTACTGATTCTGCCTGAAGTTTTGTCATCAATTAAGTTTGGAACACTATTTTAAGTTATCCCATTCAGTGGCAACTAAATTTAAAATTTTGGAACGGGATACCAGCGAGTTTGACCGATCTTGGTATCCTTTTTCCGACTATTTGATCGAGAAACAAAGGCGGCTTCGCTGAATTATAAAATAGGTTGGTATACCTAACAAAGTACAAAAAAATTCGACTTTTATCGATTTGTTTTGGCCTTGTGGCACAAGGTTTAATCATGGCGCAGCAATGGGTAAACAAACCAAGGGGTGAAGATTTTTTTTGCGAAGCCCATTTAGCTCGCCAGACATAACACTGGCCCCGTCAAACACTGGCCACTAATCTTTCCCCTAAAATTATATGGCCCGAAATTTTCGCTGACATCAAAAAACCCAAAAATCTCTCATACAGACACCAGACGTATCGAATAGTTATCGCACATTGGGAACGCTCTGTTATATCTGTTGTATCATCTGCCATTACACCGAAAAAAGACATTCCTTATCATTTTATTCATTTTTAAAAATCTGTCAAATATTCATGAATACAAGAAATTAGTTCGTTTTTATGGTTTTGACTGCCCTGTAAAAATTTGCAAATTTTTCACAATGTTCAGTAAGGTTTGATTACGTTTTTAACATTTAAAAATTTCTTTAAAATTTCCTCGATTTATTGACTCTAAACTTTCATTATGTCCCCGAAAAGGAGTTCTTGTTTTCCCAACGTAAGGGAACATCAATTAAATAACAAAATAATCGATTTTTAACATTTTCGTTGTATAAAATTTTGTTTAAACAAGGTTTTCCTTTTCACCTAATGGGGCCTATTTTTGCTCTAACCCACCAAAGCCATGAAGTTTTTTATGTGCCTTTGAAGCCCCGTGCATTTTGGAAGAGAAAAATTTTTCAAGTCCCTAAAACCATCTTTTGAGCACCATGAATTTTTCGCCACCCAAAAAATACACCCGCAATACAGACTCTGTTTATACGAACTCCCGCAAACCATTTATAATATATACCAAGAAGTTTGAAACGTTCGCGAAGTCTCCGACCCACCCTCTTTTTTTTCTAATAACCGCCATTAATTTTGGTGTTGGCCGACTCCTAATATTTGCCGTTTTTCCACTTCAGGTCGTCGCGAGAAAGGGGCGCAAAGATAAAACAAACGTGGAGGGACAATTAGTAAGTATTTTTAAAAAAACCGGTACAAGATAAACAAAGTAACAAAGCAAATATTTTTAAACCAAACCAACCAAAAAAAAAATTATGCTGTGGCTATTATTAAAATACAAAACAAAAGGACCACCAGGTTTTAAGGGCTTATGCCTTACCTCGAAAGTCTAAAATCGCCAAACACAAACACCTGTTTTAAACCAGAAAGATTAAATACTACCCCGCCTCTTAATAGGCACGTTCAAGTCTAAATTTAAATTATTATTTAATATAACGGTCGCAGTTGCAATTCCTATGCCGTGATCTAATTATAGAAACAAATAAATCACCCACCCTGATTCTTCAAGAAGAAAAAGAGGAATGAACGAGATAGAAAATATAAGTTGCCTTTCAAATACGCACCTTCTAAAGCGACCATTTGGCAAATGCAGCCGATACAAGCCCAAAATTGGGCCTCAACGGATGCAAAAATTCGCGTATTTAAATCCTCGTCTTGTGCAGTTTTGGTGGGGTAGCATGGGTTGCATCGGCGATTTGTGACGCATATGAACCCAAATTTCGGAGATTACTATTTTGTTACTATGGATAGGGGGTCATTTGAGCGATTAACGGGCTAAATTTAAAAGATATTATTTTAAATTATAATGTTATTTTAATGTTTTGATACTTTTAATAATTAGAAATTAGTTAAAAAGCGTTTTATATTTAAATAAATTTTAATTATATGTATGTGATTGTACCTGTAAAGTGTAATTTTACATGTGAGGCCCGGCCTCAGTTGCTTCATATGGCGAGCCGCCACTGAATTAAGACATCAGGAAATAACAAAACAAATAAAGGGTTGCAGTTAAATCATTTTATTATAAACACGTCGAATTTTCTTATCAAAAATAAAAACCTATAAGAAAGGGGAGATAACTATATATAATTCTTAATGCACAAAAAATAATAGAATTACACAATTCTATTGCCAATGTTTATTTGACAAAGTATTTATGGCACCATTCCGTATGGAAAAACACTACGTGCTTACGTTGCCATTCACCAGTCATGCTTTTAACAATTAGCTGTTTAATAATATGAATAAACTCTTAGTCACAAAGTACAAATTAACACCTGTTCTAAAAATAAAAAACATTAAAAGCATGCGAACTTAAAATAACAGCATAAAAATATTTTGGGGAAAGAAATAAAATCTCTTGCATAAGTTTCAAAGCTGTCAATGTCATGTGTTCGCATGCTGGTGACTTCCGTGCATTTCTTGTCATTCTCTGCTATAATACGTGTTCATTACCAGTGCAATCACTGCTGTATTTGAAAACTTTTTTAAAATTTTGTTTTCTTCGTCTGGTTTGATTCTCCTTTCGACCCATTTTAAAGGCTTATATTTACTTCAACTTAGGGAGGAGTAAAGATGTCACCAAAATCAATTTAGTAATTTTTATTATATGGACAAATACGTGAAAATGTAACTGCCTGGATTATTAATACGAGCTACGGGTGTAAAGTCAAAAAAAACATTTTATAAACATGGACAAATTCCAGTGCAGGTAAGATAATCAAAATTGTCAACATGAAAATCGTATATATATATATATATATATATATATATATATATATATATATATATATATATATATATATATATATATATATATATATATATATATATATATATATATATATATATATATATACATAAAATAAAAAAATGGAAAATGTTTAAGCACAAAAGTCAGTATTCTATCAAAATCTTGTGGCTAGCTATTTTACTTTTTTTAATGCGAGGACAGCCAAATACGGTCCTGTTAAAACCACACTGGATGACTCTTACTTTCAATTGCAGTGTGTTTAGATACATATGAGTATAAAAATCTAAATAATCCAATTAATTAATCGTTTATCCAAACAGATGGATATGCAGAAGTGAGTGTTTAATAAATAAAATTTTAAACAAATCTTAAATTTGAGAATTGTGCTCCTTACACCTTAAAGCGGGAAGTATTATGTTCTTGTAGGTGCAGATTCTTTTTATTAAAATTATATATGTACTAGATTTTATGCCTTAAATACTTACTAAATACTGTATAGAATCCTGTGGTTAACCTCACCTTTATATCTATCTCTTTGGCTCCTATATCGTAATAGTCAAAATAAAGTTAAATTAAGTAATTTTGTCGTTTAAAATTTTATCCAAAGGCATGACCTTCATAAAAAATTTAATGGTCAAACTTCTTAGTTATCCCCATAGAAAAGTAGCAAATGTAATTTTTAATAATATTTTATAATGAAAAATTCAAAATTAAAAAAAACACTTCAAACATATAGTTTTGCAAATCCGCGATTATCTTAATATCTATTGAGTTAATATCTTATGTGCTGCCCCCATCCCCTAAAGGTCACTTACATTTTTTTATTTAGGTAATATTTATTTCTGAAAAAGCGTTTTTAAAACTACAAAAAATAATTTATAATACAAATACATATAGTAAATATCAATTGGCAACAAATCATCTCTTTTTTTATAAAAATATTAGGCTTTTTCGAAATAATATATCGTGGATTCGATTTATTCTTGTTTCTTACACTCGCTTTTCATACAGCTCAAAAATTTTCCCAAATATTCTTATTTTGTACACAAAAATAATTATTCAGTTTTCGACATCTCGTTTCGTACACCAACAACTGAGGTAGGTTCCTGTCTCTAATAAAATATGATAAAATAAATGAAAACTAATTCTATAAATAAATATAAAAAAATATTGCTCACATATAAGATGCAGAGATATTAAATATTTATTTGGATATTAGTAATATTAAAATAATCTAATAATAATATATGTTTTAACTATCTACCTAAACAGAAAAGTTTAGTTTTTCTACTTTTAGTGATTTATCACGTCTAAGATATAATTGGGGAAAACATAAAGCCGCTTTAACTAACCAGAACTAACCATTACCGACCAGCACTAAGGGCTTTTGAATATGTCAAAATTATCATTTGTTTGATTGGGCCATGGCAGAATTGCGGCCTAAACGAAAAAGTTTACTGTTCCTACTGTTAGTGATTTATTTCGCCTAAAAGATAATTGGGGAAAATAAAAAGCCGCTTTAACTAACCAGAACTAACCATGACCGATCAGAACCAAGGGCTTTTGAATTTGTCTAAATTATCCCCATGTAAAAGTTGTTAACAAAAATATTAATAATTTTCAATATGGTATTTATTTGATTCGTTATTTGGGTCGTCACAATGGTCGGTGTACGAAACGACAAGCATAAAATTAATTGAATAATTCAGTGTATGAAACAAGAATATTTTAGGTAAATTTCTAAAGTGTATGAAACGCGAGTGTACGAAACAAGAAAACACCGTCACACAGTGTTGCGCCCAATGGACAAAAGTCCAAAAATAAAGTATCGTTTTTAGCAAACCTAAATATACAAATATTTTCTTCAATATGTAAGGTTTCCAAAACCAGCAAAAAACTGATACATTCCTATGGCCACATAAAAAATACGAGCTTTCTAAAAAAAGGTATAATTTTATATCAGTAATAAAACTGATAGTGATTTCACATATGAATAGATAAAAAAAAATGCTGTACTTTTTGGGCGTTGATTAAATGTTTGCAGTTATGAGTCCTGAACAAGAAGGTATGTAGTTTAATTTAGCACTAAAGGTTAATTAATAGTATTCTATGTTTTATTGAATTCTGTGTTTGTTTGTAAAAAAAGTAATATACTACAACTTCAGCTAAGCTTTAAAATAAAAGTGATCAGGCATTATTTAAATTTTTTTGTTAAATTAAGTTTAATACTATCATAGTTTTAAATACATTATAGACTATCTGCACCTTCCTGCACCTAAGTAGGATATTATTCGTTTTAGATATGTTTGCATGAAATACCAAGATACGCTTTATTTGAAGTGTTGTGAGCAACGGATTAAAATAAAAAGAATTCAGGGGTACTTCTCAAAATGAAGTCATATCTTCCCAGTGACTAAGATGTGTCAGATAATACAGAGCAGTATTTAAAAGAAAAATGTTTTAATTTTAGTAGTCAAATTATCCGATGGTGGCACGAATGTTCGCGATCTCCTGCGAAATTTGAATAAAAAACATTTTGCTTGGCTCAGTGGTACTATGACCATTGAAATTAAAAAACTTATAAAACCTCATTTCCCCAAGCCTTCTAGTTTAAAGGGTAGGCTTCGAACATCATTCGAAGAGGCATAGCAAAAAACCAAAATTCGTAGAGTAGATACATTTGTTAAAAATTACAGTTGCGAAGAATCACATTTTGCTGCAGAAAGAGCGATGCGAATTTCAAACGATAGTTATGAAGATAAGTCGAAATAGAAGTGCCCTTTACCCAAAGAGGCCTTAGTATTATTTTATGACATTAATTTAAATGTTAGAAAATACAAAATATTAAGATCCGTTGTTAACGCACTTCATCCAGACTATTTTCCGAGCTATCGACGATTTTTTAGTAATCCCGATGTAAGTGCCGAAATTACAGAAATCAATAAAGACCTAATTATACATTGACAAAATCATAAGGGTGCTCGTTTCTAATTTAAAAATAAATTTAACCACATTTCAAGAATTACTAACTGAAAATCCTTCTCTATATTTTAGTCTGTATGATTGGTACTATAATGCCAAGTTCCGTACATAAGGTTTTATTACACGGCTGTGACATAATCGAATTGTTTGAATTACCTATTGGGCAGCTCTCAGAAGATGCCTTTGGAGGCTAGGCATAAGGAATTCCGAAAAATGAGATTATGTTATAGCCGCAAAACTTCTAGAGTAGATACCAATAGCGATATAATAAAAGCTTTTATAATAACCTCAGACCCAGAACTCCTTTCTCTTAGACATTCTATTACAAAATCAAATTAAAAAAAAAAACGATGATATTAAAGATCACATCATAATTGAAGAAGGTGATGAAAAAAGTTCAAGTTTATCTGGTGCCTTTTCTTCTTTCTTAGAAAGCGATAATAAAAATACTGAAGGGGATTTTAGTGACTTATAAAATATGAGAATTTTTGTGTTTGCTAGGAGTGATTGATTTATTGATTTGTTTTTGATTCAATAAAGTTGTCAATTATCCTTTATTTCAGATAACAATATGACTTGGTTTTAACATTCTTTTCGTACAAAAAACTTAAACATTAAGCAAATGCATTGCGTTAGCATTAAGTGTTATTTTTTAAAAATTGGGGAAATTGGGTTCTTTATATGCCTAAAATGTATAGTATCTTTTTGTTGTTAAAATTTAAGGTAAAGATTTCATGACACATTTGTCAGTATGTTATGGAATGACATATTCAGCTGCACTAAGGTATAGTAAACCTGAATTACAATAGAAAAAATTGTGTGTCCCAGTTTATCTATAACAACATATTAAAATATTGTATCTTAATTTTGTAATTTTTTATTTTTTTTGTTTTTTTAGTATTGCATGTTGTTGTACGTGTTTTTTTTAGATTTCGATAAAACATAGTCTTATTTTTTGCATATTTTGACTTTAAGTATTTTTGTCCTATATTCCCTATCTTACGCGACACTGTGCGTCGGTCCTACAGAAAAACCACAAATAAATGTGCAAATTGGCACATTCGGAATTTGCTATTGCAAATTTTAAAATATGACACATTTGCGGTTTTTTATTTGACACAAATAAACTAATGAGCTTTTTTTTTAATTTGTGGTTTTGTTGTGTAGAAAACTAAATTTAACCATGCACATAAGTGAATTTTTTTCATTCCTGATTTAGCCTTAGTACTAGTACCGACAATATGATTTTATATGGGAAAGCTAAATAGACATATTAAATATATATATATATATATATATATATATATATATATATATATATATATATATATATATATATATATATATATATATATATATATATATATATATATATATATATATATATATATATATATATATATATATATATATATATACTATATTACATATATTGTAATATGGTTTACAAAGTATGAAATAAAATATTTTACTTTTATCTTGTTAATGAAAAGTTTTATGGAATTTTAAAGTTATAAATAAGACAAAGTTCTGGCAACCACAAACGTATTTTGTAGAGACCATTTAGATTCGCAGCGGGCATAACATTTTACTAGGATTATTAATTGCTCTTGGCAATTATAATTGCAGCTGTAAACAACATTTTTAATAAATCTTACGTACCTATAAAATCTAGATGTGTATCAACTATAAGATTTAATATGATTTTATCATGATTAACTGATGTTGGCCATATGATGTATTTATTTTAAATTCAGTTAGATAAATTTACTGTAGCCTTTATATATCTGGTTTAAATGTTTTACATAAATCAGAAAAAAATCATACTTCTCCCTACTAAATAATATAATATAACTATAAACTACTCGTATCTAAGGGTACTACTATATTAGTGTATAATATAATAAGTTCTGTAACTAGGTGCACGAGATAGCCTGTTTTGGTGTCTTTAAAATCTGACAACAAGTTGGCAACCAGCGAGTGTTCAAATACAAAATCACAAAACTAGGGATCGATCGATACCGATATCGGTATTGGTATATCGGGCATATCAGCCTTCTTGGCAGTTATAGGTATCGGCCGATATTTAAGTGCAATATCGGCCTATATCGGTATCAGCCTAATAAAAATATTAATAAAAAAATCTTTAATGATAAGGATTTTTTAAAGAAATTAATACAAAATTACTAAAGAAAAAAAGTACTTAAGTATAATTCAATTAAAAAATATAAAAAAAACAATTAGAATGGAAAATGATTAAGTGAAAAAAAAAATAAACAGCTATATTTAATATTTAAAGTTAAGTTTTGGGGTTAGACCATTCCTTGCGCTTTTAAATATGTTCTCAGCTGAAGAAAATAGCTGTTCATTAGCCACACTACTTGGTGGGGGTGCTAAGTATATTATCGCACATTTATGTAACAGTGGAAACATGTCTTTTTTATTTGCCCACCAAGTCAAAAGATCTTCATGTATTGATATTTTGGCTAATTCAATGTACATTTTACGTTCCCCTTTAATTTTATTAATTAAATCATAAATTCCACAAAGGAATTCCAAAAGAAACTATAAAAAATAAAATTACTCCACTAGCAATTTTTGTATCATCATTTATATATATATATATATGTATATATATTATATATATATATATATATATATATATATATATATATATATATATATATATATATATATATATATATATATATATATATATATATATATTTCGTATCTCTTTTGTTTTAAATCAAACCATTTTCTCAAGTGTTCTTTAGGATTTTACGGAAAAACATACACATCACATTTCTTTTTAAATACAGGGTTTCCCAGCTCTATTTATATACTAAATATATCCGCCCCTGTACATAATACAAAAAAAATGTAATAAAAAATGTGTGTTTTGTAATTTAATTAACAGTATTGGTAAATATACAGGGTGTCTCAAAAACAGAGTTTTCATTGCTAAGTACTTTTTTTAATGGAACACCCTGTATATTTTGCCAAATTACATCAAAAATGTCAAATACACTATACGTCTATGGATAGCGTTAACGTACGAGAAACCACGCGGTAAAACAAAAAAATTAGGATAATCAGGCAAAAACGCTTTAACCGTGATAAAATTCACAAAAACAATATATTGTAATCTTACTTAGGAAGTAGTTTTTTGTACCTTATATGTAGTATATGATATTAAAACTAAAATGAATAATCAGAATAAAAATATATTTAGAACGAAATACCCAATCTTATTTAGTAAAATGGCGCTTGGTTTTTTGTTCGTTAACACTATTTAATTATTACTGATTTTTGAGATAATTCAGTAACTAATAAAGGAACTAAATTGGTCACTCTGACATTAATAGCATTATTTTAAAATAATTCTGACAGAAAATAGTACTAAAAAAATCCAGCAGTAACAATAAGCTCTGTTTTTGGGACACCCTGTATTTTTACCAATACTGTTAATAAAATTAGCGTTATCAAACACACATTTTTTAATCTGAGTTTTTTTTTGTATCATGTCCAGGAGCAAAGATATTTACTTGTTCAGTTTTCAGTCAGCGTTGGAAGACCCTGTATCATCTTGCGTTTCGCAAACTAACGATTATTTGTCGTAACCCCAAAAAAATAAAGGCTATAATTTTATCGTAGACATTAATTTTATTATCTTATAAAAATTATTAATTTTGAATTAATTTATAACTATGCAGACAGTTTACTTATGAAGCAAAACTGTATGCCGTTCTTTGGTGCAATACAGTGCAATTACATTATCAGATCCATCTTAAGGTTGGCAACGGACGTGCAGACTGCTGAATATAATTAAAATCGTAAAAATTAATATGTTTTTCGATAAGAGTAAATATAATTAAAACCTAATGTGCCCCAGATTCATATAATTCGATTACTCCCGCTTCTCAGAAATGCACATCCAGCAAACATATGGGCGAGATATAAACAACTTGAATGACAAATATTTTTAATCTGAGTTATTATTATTTATATTTTATACTATCGTATGTAATTTCATACATCCTTTGTCATTCAGCCTTTCTTTTGTTTTATTTTGAAATTGCAATTATAGCACATGAGGTACAACATTTTAGTTTTTATATAGGGTTCAAATAAAGTATAAATCTCGTAAAATATCTTGCAAACTATTGATCTTATGTGAACATCGAATTTAATAGGCTACATTTTAAAGTTGTATTTGTTTTAATAGTCCAATAAATGAAGGGACAAAGCTGTAAATAAATCTGTACAGTTTTCCCTTGTGGCACAATTCTTAAATCTTTGGGGATGCTCTCAAGCGAAAAAAAGTTTATCAACGTTAACAGGTGGGAAAAGGCTGAAAATGGCCCCTCAAGGACCGAAAAATGGGTTTCCCGCTAATATCTTCCAAAATATGTAAATTGGAGAAATTTTGTTAAAACAAAAAATGAAGATCGCCTTGTAATCTACAAAAACGGTCCTTATATTTTTTCCAAAAATCGATAGTTTTCGAGATAATGGGACCCAAAAGTCTCCTCATTTCAGCTGCCGCTCTACCGCTAGAATGCCGCTATCTTCATGGATTTACTTATAAGCGGGCGGACGAATTGTTCCATTACTCGGGCAATAATATACATTTTTTAATCATTCAAAGTTCATTCAAATGAGAAAACCCGTACCTATCATTGCATATTAGTTTGAGTCCATTCTGATTTTTCTAGCATATTAAAAAAGACAATATTTTGACAGTATCTCATTAATGTATTGATACTTTTTGAAAAAATGGTTTGTTAGTAACATGTCTTTTATATAATGAGACCTTAGCAAGTGTTCAATGATTCCAGAAAATTTCCTTCACCATCTTTTTTGTGTTTTGATAAAAAAATGTTTTGCCCATCTGCCTTTTTAGCCGTTTTCGGCAATCTATCCAGTGTGGCATGTTATGGATTTTTCGACGGCCGTTTTTGCGAAAAATATTGGTGTTACGAAAAAAATGGTAAGAACCATTTTTGTAGATTTCGAGGTGATTTTTTGTCTGAACAAAAATTCTCTAACTTGCATATTTTGGCAGATATTCGCGGGAAACTCATTTTTGGGGCTTTGGGGGGGCATTTTTAGCGGGTTCCCACGTCGGAATCGTGATAAACTTTTCTGCTACTACACCGCTCAAAGCATCACGATGACCTAAGAATTGCGCAACAAATAAAAACTGTACAGATTTATTTACAGCTTTGGGTACTTTCAGGTCTCCAGTTACTGGACTAAAGCAAATGTGAACATTGTAAGCTGCGATTTCATTTTTATTAAAAATGCTGACACAAAATTGAATTTATTTTTATGTCACGCCACCAGATATTGAAAAAAAATAAAAATAAAGAAAATTTAATAACAATAAAAAAGTGCGTTAAGTTCCATGGCGAACCCAATCCAGATTAATACTCCTCACATATCCAAGGTTTCTAACCAGGTCTGGCATACTGCGCTTTTTAACAAACATCTGTCCTATTATCTGTCACCTACACTTTGGCTCTTCACTTGCTTTTTTATTAACATATGTCAGTTATTGTAGATAGTCACTTCTCGTTTTCACCAAGCTATTGCTGGGGTACCTTAAGGCTCAGTGCTAGCACTAACTTCATTTCTTCTTCCCCTACCTTCCTCTCTTCCACTATCACTCCCTTTCACAGTTTTACTAACGACAGCACCTTTCACTCTAATATTTAGTTTCTTAAGCCAGTCTTGAAGCCTGATTTGAAATACAAGTGCAGAGTTTATGAAAAAAATATCTCTTTTACGGGACCTTAAATAATATTGGATTGGCGCACCAAAAATATTTTCCTCAAAAACACAATTGTGTTTTCTCGCGCGGAAAAAGTCAACCAATATGTACTTATATTTAACCTACTTTCAAGAATCACAATGGGAATAGGCAAATTATATCCATAGCCACGGTAGCCTCAAAAAAGCTCGGATTCTTCTCTTGAGTCTGAAAGTATTCCTCCCCTTCTAATTTGAATTATTCTGTATGTATCCCAAATTAAACCCTCTTTGGAATGTTGATTCCATGCCTTGAAAATAGCGTCTCCCACAACTTTTACATTTTTGATTCCATTCAGAAAAGAGCCGTTTGCCTTTATTAATAATGCCACTTTTACAGAAAAGTGCTTGCTCACCGACGAGCTATAGGGTATCTTCATTTTTTTTTAGGTATTTCCACGACTTCTGTTCCGAGGAATTAGCCAATATAGTTCCTTTTCTAGGTGCTCTCAGTAGAGCAATTAGCAGTGCCGCTTTAAAACATTCTTTTATGTGTTATGCCTGATGTTGGTTGTTTTTAAAAAACAGTACCTTCAGTGACCAAAGAGATTTGACTTCAAAACTGTTGAAGTAACAAAAAAATCCCACCTTTCTCCTTTAATATTTTATAATTTTTTTAGTAGTGATTCAACATTGCCAAACTGATTCCTAATATTTTTTATTATTTATATCTTTAATAAAAATAAAAAATTCCTAATGAATAGCATTTTATTATACCTGTTGTTCAATTTCGCCTTTGTCATACATGTTACAATAAAATTATTTTTGGTTTAATTTAAAATAAAATGATGAAACCCATTAACACTTGGTACTAGAATAGAAATTAATTGTACGATTACATGACTATTCAATACGTCTATTCGACTAAATTTTTGATACCTTCTTGATTTATAGGAAATTCTCTATGATCTGGCATAAGAGCTAGCCCCATGCCAGTAGTAGATTAAAATTAAACCTCTAATTGCATTAAATGTAGGTCACAGGACATGTCGACCTCGCAGTTGTCCGATTTCTCCCTAATTAAAACAGCAGCGATTAAAGACATCATTAAAGAATACTCCAATCGATTGTTTAAAGGAAAATGGGATGATACCACGAACTGCAACTTCGCAAAAATAATGCTGAGCTATCCAGCAAGTCAATAGCGAAAAAAGCCTTATGATGTCCAGAAGGAACCTCCGAACACTAACGAGCGTTCTAACTGGCCACTGCGCGCTACAAGGACACCTATTTAAAATGGGTCTAACGGAACTGAATTATGTAGAGGCTGTGAACAAAAAAATGAGACCGTGGAACACATACTTTGCGATTTTCCCGCCCTCACATTCAAACGGGCACGAACTGGCCATTACTAGCCGAAATTAGGGAGATTCCACATAAAGACATCGTCAAATATTTTGAATTAATAGGTTGGACGACGCAGTAAATCTCCCGCCTACAAGGGGAAGCACAAGGGTCCTACTGAGGTCTAGGTGCAGTGGTATATAACCACCCTTTAAACATTCAGATCAGATCAGATCCCAAATGAAATCTGGGATTTTTTTTATTCTCCACTTTTGTCTTTTACTTTTAAATCTACAATTAAAATGCTTGTTTTACTATCATTTAAATAGCAGAATGACCGATGATTCCCTAAAAGTATTTACAAGTTCTTTTAATGGAGCCTCATCTTCTTTTGATACTTTAAATTTAGGTAAAGTGGCCCTTAAATTAAATAAATTCATTACTTTTTCGGAACCTTATCATTTAAGTCCGTGATGACATTATTTAAAAGCTGCACTTAAATGGATCTGAAAAAATATTCCACCGCAGAGGTAGAAGGATGATTTTATCGAGTGGTTTGGCGGGAAAAGACTCATGGTACCTTTTATTTAACATTAAGCCCATTAGCTGTTTTCTCCTCGTCATAAAATAGATCACTGAAGATCGTTTCAACATTTCTTCACTTTTCTTTCAGCAATTTTAAGGTATCTGCCACAGCTATAGTGATAAGTATAGCCCTCATCTTTAATAGGTCTTATGAGTTTAAGGATTATCAGTGTATGGTTAACAGTTTCTATCTTCGGTAGCTAGGTTTGCATATGTTTTCCTCCAAGTATTTAGATTATTGGGGTATTTGTCTGTCTTGGGATCCGCCCTTGATGAAAATAACCGTAAAAATATGTTTTTATTATATATTTGTAAGAAATTTCTAATATAAAGGTCACTTTAAACATAACGCTGTTAACCAGTTATTTTTTCTTGTCTTCCGGATCAATATTGACAAATCTGAAAATTTTCTGAAATTTAATTGCATTAAAATAAATATATGCATTTAACTGATTTCAAATACTATTTAAAAACAACTTTTATAAAAAATGACCCATCGCATAGAAAAATATAATAGATTTTCAGTTGATCCACCAAATTAACAATTTTCTATGATTTCATCAACATCAACATATTTGTGAAGAATCATGTAAATGACTCACCCTGTAATAGGAAGTGTGCCATACACGACCTGAAGCAAAATTCTTGTTCCCAGCCAGAGTCATTCTCTCTAATGACCAGTAATGACCACCAGGTCGCTATCGGCGCATCGACGGCGTGCGTCGCATTACGCAGTCTGTCGGCGCCTTTGAACTGCCACCCGCAGAGGCGCGGCCGTCTCGATGTCCACGGGGGGCTCAGAAGGCGGTCTAAAGGTAAGGTACGGCGGGTGAAGAGATATGGGTAATATTATTTGATATTTTGATGAAATTATTTTGCACAGTATTATGGCATAAATAGGGAATAGGAGAGAATGCCTGGTTACTTTAAATCTGGTATCTAATATACTATTTTCTTATCAATCATTATTAGTATATTACGTATTAAAGACAGAAAACTGGAATTTTACTTGACAAGTATGGTACGTTTGAATCCAAGCGAAGCAAAGATTTAAATACCATATAGGAGTCAAGTAAAATCACTTTTCTGCATTCGCATTTTGTAGATAATTGATGATTTTAATATGAAATTTGCATTTCATATTAAAATCAGTTTATACTAATAGTTACCGAGAAAATCTAAAAAAACGTAGTAGTCTGACGTCTCAGTAACTTGGCAATCGAAACCTTTCTAAATGGTTGACAGCATCCAAATAAACTATCTTTAAAGAGCGATTTCTTTCACAATAATTATCGAAATGACTGATGAAAACGACTCGGAAAATATCTTAAATACAGCCAGGAAGCTTCTTCCAGTTAACTTTCAGTGAAATCCAAGAAAAGGTAAGAAAGTGTATATAATGTTCTTCGAGTGGAGAAACTCCAAGAGATTTAAAGGAAGTGACGAAAACCTAATGCTGGCCTATTTTTACAAAATTGTAGGCTATTTTATATGGTTAAAGTATTGTATATAGGTAATAATTTTGTTATGTTTTAGGCAAAAGTCCTTAAAGCTTCTAGTTTATGGGCTACATATTATTCTTTTAATATTTATAGTCAGACTGCCTTAAATAAACGTTTTTCTTTCTTGTTAAATTGTGTTTTATGAAGTAATGCTTGCTATGTTGAAAAATGGTCTATTAATTTATGATTTTGAGATCTGTATTGTTGTACATTACTGTACAAAATGCGAAAAAATAGGTTATATATAATATACGAGGGGCACTATATTTTGGAACATAGAGTATTGTCGGGTAACATTGGAAGTTTCCACTTAAAAGCTTGACATTTTTGACAACAACTTTAACTTAGAAAATACTTTAAAATGTGTGTATAAGATCGTAACAGGTATCGGATTAAACAACAGTCGACCTTATAGGTGTTTCAAGATAAACCAAATCTAACAAAAGTTGTTCGAGCATAGAGCACTTTAATATAAGTGGTCGCCGTTTTTTTGGCTTTAGAGGAATGTATAACAGTGAATTACAAATTGTACATAACCATTTGTTTACCCAAAGTCCTCAGTGAAATAAGCCAACTGTTATCATCATCATCATCAAACAGCCGTCCGTGTCCACTGCTGGACATAGGCCTCCCTTAGTGTCTGCCACAGTTTTCGGTCTTGTCGTCCTGTATCCAGTTCCCCCGGATTCTCTTAATATCTTTCGTCCATCTTGTTGGTGGCCTGCCTCTGTTCCTATAGGCTTCGTGTCTTGGTCACCACTCCACAATACGCTTTGACCATCTTTCATCCGTTGTTCATGCCAAATGGCCAGCCCAGTTCCACTTCAAGGTTGCACATTGGGTATCCTGTCTTTTAGAGACAGTCCCAGCATTGACCGCTCCATAGATCTCTGAGCAACTCGCAGCTTGTGCGCCGTTTTTTTGGTAAGCGTTAACGTTTCTGCCCCATAGGTTAGTACTGCCGCCCACGCCAAGCCTATTCTCCTGTTCAGCTCGCAGGTTTGATTATCTCGCCCAATCCTGATCTCGAGTCCCAAATATTTATATGAGGCAACCTGCTCAATACTCTTACCGTCAACTGAGATATTCTCGCTCATGAAAAGGTTGGTCATAAACTGCGTCTTCGTAAAATTTATTTTTAAACCGACTTCCTTGCACGCTTCATGAAGGCTCTCCAACATAGTCTGTGCCTGGTCAATACTGCGGCCATTATGACAATGTCATAACCTCATGTGGCTCAACAGCTCTCCGTCGATATTTATGCCCATTTCTTCCCAGTTTACTCTTTTAAAGGCATATTCCAATATGGTGGTAAACAGATTCGAAGATATTGTGTCGCCCTGACGAACTCCTCTTTCGATTTGGAATTTATTTGTGTCTGCCTACAACCTTACACATGCAGTTACCCGTTTGTATATGTTTTTCAAAAGGGAAGTATATCGATGATCAATACGCATCCGCCAGCGCTCAGCTGTCATATATTTCGTTAATTGGGTACAATTGATTATATTTGAGCACCGAAAAAACTAAATTAATGTCTCAACCTTACAGTCCTGATTTGGAACTAAATGATTTTTTTTTCCGGACGTCAAAAATAATTTAAGTGTACAAAGCCGTTGATGCATTCAAAACCATGTTTATGGGGTGTCTCAAGAGAAATAACAAAAATGTAAAGATCATCAAGGATAATATTTTGATAAATAATAAAGTCATTTTTATTATTAGGCTCAAAATATTAGTGGCCCTAGTATTCCACATGAAAAAGTCCTTCTAAAAGTGTATTATGGCTGGAATATTGCTGTTATGTCTTACAGGTATTTTTACATAAACTGTAAAAAAAATTCCAAAATTTAAAGGTTTTGGGAAAAAATTCTTTAATTTTTATAAAAGTAAAAAATTTTAAAAATTGGTTTAACAAATTTTAAAAATTTCCATTTTCAGGCAACGTTTTTAGCCAAATTGATTTAACCTAACCACTTATATGATAATTCGAGAGTTTGTTATTAAAATAATATTTTATAAAGCTTTGAAAAAAATACAGTCCATATTTAGGTTACCGAAATTTTAGTTCCATATTCAGGCAACGTTTTTAGCCAACTTAATTTAACTTAACCACATACAGGGTATTTTCTAATTGAATACCATTATTTAAGGGACGATTTTTGGATACATTAAAAAAAACTATTTATAAACGTATGTCGTAAACGTCTTAACTTTTGGGATACAGGGTGGTAAAATTTTCAAAAATAAATAATTTATTATTAATATCTGTAGTACCACTTTAAATAATTTAAGGAAATTTGGCATACCTGTACAATGTATCAAGAAGCATTTTTTAGTACACCACATTTTGTTTATTTCCACCGGTGGCATCCGTACGGAATTTCACCTGCCTATTTTGGCAGACAGTGATGGTACTCCACTGACTTCTCTTAAAATAAAAATTATTTTTTAAATTCCCAGTCATTTCTAAACAAAGTTAATCACTTTTTTTAAACTGATGCACGGTTTTGGTTAAAAATAAAAACATTTTTCTGCATGATCATAAAAATATAGGTAAACAATTCGAGAGAACTATCTATATTTCGGGAACTGGCAACACTAATGTCAATAGCTAAAATCTGGCAACATCATAAATTTGACATTTTTTAGTATAAACGTACTCACCACGTTTTGATCTAAAAGCGATATTTTTTTTGTTTACAGCGAGTTCAGAAAATCAATTTGACAAAAAAAAATGAAAATTTCAAGAGAAGGTTTTCCTTGGATTATTTTTCACAACTTTCGACGTGGATTATCTCAACAAGAACGTGTCGATAAACTCAGTTTTTTGTATGGCGATAAAGCACCATCAAAAATCACCGTATATCGCTGCTATGGTAAATTCAATCGTGTCGCAGTTCGGTCGCCGACGAATTCTGGCAAGGTCGTCCAAAATCGGTTGTTGTGCCACAAAACATCGATGCAGTGCATAACTGATAATGCAAGATCGTCATGTGACATATTGTGAGATAGAGGCATCCTTGCACATTAGTTCCAGTTCAATACATTCGATTTTGCATGAACACTTAGCTGTAAAAAATGTTTTATCGTTGGGTACCCCATAATTTATCAATCGCTCAAAAAAAGGCTCGCTTCAAGTGGTGTAAGGAAACGATAAAAAAAGTTCAACCCTGGTGCTTCAAAAGACGTCTATAAAACATAGACATATCAAAACAAATGGACCGGCCCACATGCTCACGAATTGATTCTAAAATGAGACAGAAGAGAAGGATAGAGCAATCAGGGCAAACCGGCAAAAAGTTCAAGCGTCATTATTGTTGTTTACGTGTTTTAGTGCATATGTGTTCGATTTTCTGTATTTTTCTCCGTTATTTTGTGTTAAGTGACTATTTTATAATATTAAGTGTTCTATAAACTACTAGTGACATTATTTAACAATGGTTGAGTCTTGCTCCGCTATAAATTGTACGTTCAGGAAAACAAAAGGAGTGAAATTAAAAGTAAACACACTTTTGAGTAAAGACAACTTTTATTTATTTTTTTAATAAAAAAGTACAAACCATGAGATTAAGAGCAAATGTCTGGTATTCCCAGGTAAAATCTATTTATTTAAAGTGTTTTTGCAAAAAATCTAATTAAACAAAACAAAAATTTTATAAGTTACTTGATTAATAACGCAAATTAATTTAAAAAAAAATGTAAAACGCGCCTTTCTCATTTAAATTCTTAAGCTTTTTGCCCTGACTGCCGATCATTGCGTTTATGGAGAGGAACCGGTCCATTCGTTTTAAAATGTCAATGCTATAAAATCGTGATAGGTGACGAATCATGGATATATGCTTATAAGCCGTAAACAAAACAGCAATCGACCGTGTGGGTATTCCAAGACAAGCTAAATCCAACAAAAGTTGTTCGTGTAAGAAGCACAGAGAAGTAAATGGTCGCCTGTTTCTTCGGCCGAATGGGTCATGTGGCCACTCTTCCGCTTGAGCAACGTTTGAATGGTACACAACCATTTGATTTCCTGAAGTCTTCGGAGAAATTCGTAAAACTAACCCCCTAAGACGAAATATTCTTCATCATGACAATGCGAGCTCTTACACACCTCGTCAAAAAAGTGAATTTTGGAGCAGTCAAAACATCGAATTGAAGACTTATCCTCCGTACAGTCCTGACTTGGCACCGAATGACTTCTTCTTGTTCCCGAATATCAAAGGTAAACTGCGTGGCCAACGATTTACGAGCGCCGAAGAAGCACTCGAAGAATTCAAAAACCATATTTTTTATTTTAAGAGAAATTAGTGGCGTACCATCAATGTCTGCCAAAATGGGCAGGTCAAATTTCGTACGAACGCCATTGGTGGAAATAAAAAAAATGTGGTAAACTAAAAAATACCTATTGATATATAGTACATATATGACAAATTTCATTAGAATATCCAAAGTGGTATTATAGATATTAATACAAAAGATTTATTTTTGAAAATTTTACCACTGTATCTTAAAAGTTAGGACGTTTAGGACATACGTTTATTTGAAGTTTTCTTCTTAAAAGGGACCAAAAATCGCCCCCTTAAATATTGACATTCAGTTAAAAAACGCCCTCTATATGACAATTCGATGGTTTGTTATTAAAATAATATTTTACAAAGCTTTTAAAAAGATATAAAAAAAATAAACAAAAATAAATGTTATTAACTAATTTACAAGTAAAAGACCAACTTCTATAGCACGTCTTGTCCTACCCGGTACATTCCAGAGGGGATTAAAATGATAGTTGAAACCACGTGCGTAAATATTTTATTAAAGTAACAAGCTCTAAACAAACAAGATTATAGTATTAAATTTAATGTGTATATTTCTTATCAATCAGAAATAAAAAAACGGCAAAATGTCGGATATAAGATCAATTCAGAAAATAAACAGGAAATTGTTTAATAATAAATTCAACGATATTATGTGCGATATGAAATATAATATATGGAGTAACAATACGTAAGGTTAAAATATTGCCTTACTTAATTGCAGCTTTTTATATTAAGTTTATAATAATTTATACTAAAAATAAATACGTCTTATTGATAAGGCTTATCTTGCTAGCAGAAGATTCTTACCCTTTATTTTACATTAGCTGTTGCGGTTAGGCCTGATATTTCACGGATTTATTTTTGTTTCGTACACTCGCCTTTCGTACACCTCGAAAATTTTCCCAAAATATTATTATTTCATACACAAAAATAATTATTCAGTTTTCGACATCTCGTTTGGGTCACCAAAAACTGAGGTACATTCCTTTCTCTGATGGTTCATAAAATATGGTAAAATGAATTTAAACTAATTTTACAGCTAAATATCAAAATATTTATTGCTCACATATATAAGATGCAGAACTATAAAATATTTATTTGGATAATAGTGATATTAAAATATTCTAATAATAATAAATGTTTTAATTATCCACCTAAATGGAAAAGTTTGCTTTTCCTACTTTTAGTGAATTATCACGCGTAAACTATAATTGGGGAAAATAAAAAGCCACCTTAAATACCGCCTACGGATCGTCCTGAAAACTTCCTACTCATCCCGTAAAATATCACTTTCGGAACTTGTTACGTAAGTTACTATTCTGGCTTTCTGAGAAGCAAATTTCAAAAATTTCGGAGTTAATGCCAAATCTGAAAGCCTTTCTTGTATTTAAGGTAAGTATAAACCGGCCAACAAACCGTTGGCAACCTGTTGATATTGGTGTTGTCAACATGTATCCCGTCAACTAGCCACAAGTTGATGGATACTCGGCAAGATATAAAAGAAATTTGTTGACTGTGGCTTGTATCCGTGTTTTCCATCCCCCAAATGGAAAACATCGCTCAGTGTGTACCGTACACACTTCAACTTCAACTTGTCAACAAGTAGCGTAGAATCAGTTGTGAAACTTTATAGGTTGGTAGGTACGTTGTTTATTTCAGCATATTTTATTAATATTATAGTTTAGGAGCCTATCTTTTATAGTAAACATGATGTGGACAAAAGAATTGGTGGTAGTGCTAATTGAAATGCTTAGAGCTGCTTCCACATTGTAGGTCATGACTTGTCCCATTTCTTAAAAACTCTCTCTAGCACCACCTTTCTTTTTGCTTTTGGGCATGGTCAGCTATAACCTTAAAAGCAGCACTAACACCAGCAGCAACAGTCTCTTTCATTTTTAATTCAATATTGAGTTTGGTTTGGACGCGCAACATTGTTGAAAACACCTGTCCAGATACAAGTAGCTGTATACAATAAATATGCTTGGCCACAGCCGTCAACGTGTTGCCAACATTTTTTTGGTCGGTTTGTACTTACCTTTAGGTTACTTCTTAAGTACCTAATTTTTAATAATTTTTACCTTAACACAAAAATCTTGGACTTTTATTATCTTTATTTGTTAATTGATACAAAAAATTTCTGTTAGTGGTGTGTCTCCAACCGTTTTCAAGTGATAACAGTTATCACTTGAAAACTGTTGGAGAATGCATCCATAATAACCAAACGTTGTTTGTATATCAATCAATATATATATATATATAAAAGTTTATTGCTGGAGAAAACTAGGAAAGCAGGAAATAAAATCATTTTTGACTATAATTTCTAATATCACAGTTGGTTGCTTTTTTATTATTCTTTTAATAACGATTTAAAATTTACCAAAAAAATGACCAGTTGCGGTTTCATTATTTTGGAGTTTTCTTTCCATTCTCATTTTTTTATATTATAATGATAAAACCTCTCTTCACCTCCACACATTTATTTGAAAACTTGTTTCGGGATAGGTTAAAAACCTTTCTTCTTCCAAATAAAACAAGATAATCGTCGCAGGTTTCAGAAAAATTTGGGCCCTTTTTTCCTATCGAGAATATACGGCAATCTCCGGTCCTGTGGATTGGGCCTAACCGAGCGTACCGACTCAATGCGCATTTATTTACGCACCTACCAAAACCTTCCGATTGTGCCGACGGGGCCGGGACGATCCATGCCGATTTATTGGGCTACCTGCTTTATTTTTGGAGTGAATGCTTTTTTAAGTTTGACATTTAACTTATTATACGTAGTCCTACGTTGAAAAACTATTAAAAAAAATATTTGAATGACAGTACTATCTGTAGTCTGCGCCCGCCCCTGGTTCTGGTTTAATGCTATATGGTCTTCAGGCTATTTTGACGGGGCTATTTTGTGCATGGGTTGTAACATCGGGACTCTATTGTCAAAGTTATTTTTGTCTCATCTATTTTGGGGGGGGTACCGAAAATCTATACTATATTTTTGGATAATTCATAAAAATATATGATTACTTTGGGGTTTTTTATTATAAAATATTAAAAAAAGCAATTTTTATTATTCATTTTTAGGCTTTTTGGGGTTTAAAATCATCCCTTGAGCTATAGTAGTGCCCCAAAACATTAAAAAGTATGTTCATTTTTAAATATAAATAAATAAAAGAAGTAAGTATAACTTATGATTATATTATTGTTTGTTTAACAGAATAAAATTATCTTAAGCCAAATGCAAGTGTTTAAATAAATATAATGTGAAATTAGTAGTCAAAAAAAAAACAACAAAGTTGCCATTTTATTGAATATATTATTTATAAACCAGGGTCACCCGGGGGAGGCAAAGGGGGAAAAAATTAACTATTTTTTAAAAAGGCCCCGCATACATAAATTTTTAGTCGAGCAACTTTTAGTCGAGTTTTTGTTTTTGGATTTTTATGACGACCAAACAGAGCCGAAGGTCCAACACCAATTCATGCAAAAGATTTTGCATTGTTTAAATAGCCGCAGGACGACTGTTCAGTTGAGCATGGGGCCCCCAAACATGGCAATACCTTGAACCGTCGCATATTGGAACTGATTATTCAAAAGGCGATCGATGTGGTTTTACGACTTTTAGTCGAACAACTATCTAGTTGTAAAGGGGACCTACTAATTTTCAAAACTTTTAACGTGCGACTAAACAGTTGTCGACTAAAAATTTCATGTATGGGCCCCCCTAAGAGTAAACGGTGGCGTTAAATTAAAAATGTGATTCCAAATATTGCAATCAGTGATGAATTGCTAAGGGGGGGGTTCAGAATTAGGAGTTATTTAATAACGTATTTGATTTTTAATACCTGGACATCGCTGATGGAATTGGGAAAAAAAGGGGTTTTAGCAAAGTAATACTACTACAATAGATGGTTCATTTAAATGGGGCGTTTGAATGCCCCGGGGTATTAATGCCCGAAATGCGAAAAAAAAGTCGGTAACCCCTGCCCCAGCGAATCGAGGAGAAAAACCTGTGCGACATTGTCAATATTGTCGCTTTTTCCTTATTCGGAATTAAGTAAAAAGGGCGGCTAAACAATTGTATTTTTGCGCGTTTCATCAAATAGTGGGGCCGCCGGCAACACGTTTAACTTTCGTTAAGGATACGCGAAAATTTTTCGATGGACATCGGCTCCTTAGCCAAAAACCTTAGGGGTTTTAAAAAAATAGCATTGAATGGTTTTTCATCCGTAGTAGTATTATCTTTGGTTTGAGTAATTTGTTATCTTTTAAATAAATTTAATATTATATTATTTTCTAAAATAGTTTTTAAAAAAATTTTTTTTTTATTAACAAAATAATGTAGCTGAAGGTTAATGTTTCCCGTTAACAATGGCTAAAATTTTAAATTTTAATTACCCTAAAATTTATTAAAATATTTGAAGAACTGTATGTTAATATGGAATGAAGAAACCAGTTTTTTCACTGTGAAAATAATTTAACTTCCCTTTTTTTTTTTTTATTCGTTTTTTTTAAAAAACCAATTTTGTATTTTTTTTAACTGGCGTTATTTTAAATTTTATAAATAATACAAAATGCGCTACAATCATAAAATTTAATTAAAAAATAACTCTTTAAAATAAATTGGCAGTTACAAATTTTCACCTTACTTATATTATAAATATTTTAATATTCTTTTGTCTTTTTAAAATCTCTATCGATTTTTCCACACCCCCCTATCCTATCGATATACGATAGTTTGGTAAGTTGGATAAGTTCAACTGTTTTTTAAATCCCTTGCTATAATGCTGACAGGATCGAGTGCTTTTTTATTATTTAATGATGCCTGAAAAATTTAACACTAAACAAACCATCGTAATTTTTTGGGTTTCCCCCAAGTTGCACAGATAGAACTGGTCTAATGGTAACTCTTCGTCTTTTCGTCCCCTCCGCACCAATTTTTTCAATTTCCATCAAAATTTATATTTTTGTGCCCCTCTCAATTTTTTTTAGAAATTAAATAGAGGGAAAAGGGCCCCAAACTATCAGTTTGAATTCAGAAAATTAATCTCAACTTTGAAGCATAATTTTGTGTTTTTAAAATTCTCTAAAAAATTTTTTTTGAAAAAAACTATCTAAACAAAAGCTGTACAAGAACTCCATTTTACTGGAACATTAAAATAAAAAGGGGATTTTAAGGTAAAAGAAAAGGAGTCCTCAGATCTAGGTAGGACAGATTGTAATTTTCGACTCAAAAGTACTTATTTTGAAAGTCTGGAAAACCCGGGTTGGCATGGTACAGAACTACGAATACGGAACGTTTCGAACACGATGGGGTCTTTCCAAGGGGACCCTATCGATTAAAAAGAGGGGGAAAAGTAACGAAAAAGGTACCCGTATGTATTCGTTACTATAAAAATAGTACCCGTTACTATCGTATTCGTTACGTTACTCTTCTTCGATACCTCACAACAGATTTTGTTAGAGCAACGAATCGAGTCGTATTGCGTATGCGTAGAGATCGAACGCAAGAAAAACCGATACATCACAGTCTCATATGGCAAACCCTATAAAACCGTGACGACGGGGGTTTTTCTAAAAGGGTTTTTGACGTCCGGTGTAATTTGTAGAAAACTAATACATTACATACCAAGCTGCGTAATGCATTTTTTTTCTTGTCTGTATTTGAACCAAATTGTGTTTGTTATTCTTAACTTAGTTTTATTTAATAGGTAAAGTGTAAAAAAAAAAGGGGAAATGTTACGGAATCTACTAAATTTGCAATGGATTTAGACTTTATTATAATATCTCTTTAAAGATAAGAAAAAAAAAAAAAGAAAATAGGGGAATAGAAAACAAAACCAACATATTTCTTATTTGAAAAAAAAAAGTTTTTAACTTCTTTCTGTTTTAACCTCAAACTTTTTCTACAAAAAAATACCTTTAATAAACGAAAAAAAATTGACGACGAATTTCCAAATTATACTTTATTTAATAAACAAACATCTTTTTTTGTAACGTACTTTTTTTTAAATTCCCCAAAAAGCGCGCTTGATAAAACATACGATCACAAACGTTTCAATACACGATCAACGTACTTGCTTGAACTGAAACAGTGTAGGTACCCAACTACGAAAAATGCTTTTAAAAAAATGCATGCGAGTAACAAAAAGCATTCGTGTGTAACGTTTCGTTACTGGGATAGATGGCGCACCCTTTACCGGTACCGAATACATACGGTTTGCTACAGGTCTACTAAATACTAGGGTATGATAGTGCTATTGATCAATCGACATCCCAAGTTGGAACCCGCTGGTTTAAAAAGGTTAACTTCAGTTAATTTTATATTCTTTTCTGATGATTGTGCCTTGAGAAGAAAATCTTTTTTTATCCATTGATTACCTGTGATACAATAATATATTTGGCACACAAAATGATTTTAATTAAATACATTATAGCGTAATTTAAAAAATCATTATTAATAAAAATAAATAGAATTTGGAAATGTTTTGAAAAGCGCGACTATCTAATAAAAATGCATAAAAAATCTTTACTGTTATTTTATAATGTTAAAAATAACAAAATTATTGATCTATCCCATATTCATCCTGTTTTTACATAAGTTTAAAATCAGATGCAAGAAATTTAGATTTTAGAAATGTGAAATAAACGCCGTATATACTATTTAAATTCCCACTTTAGAATTCGATTTTCAAGGTGTTTTTAATAAAAATCTAAGGATCAAATGTTGTCAAGTTAGATCCCAAACTGGCAACAACGAAATCCATCCAATCGATCAATGACCCGATAAGGGCCCATCTGTATAACCCCATTGGCCTCTAATATCTCATATTTCTTAATAATACTAAAAATAAATTAATTTTTTATCGACTCATAATAATTGCTACTTAATATGTTTTTTTTTTTTTACCCTCCGAGAAACCAAAAAAAAAAATTATTTTTTTTCGATCTTTTTTAAAATTTGTTCAAAAGCTACGGTAAATTAATTTTTTTTTTTTACTAAAAAATAATTATTATATAACACTTAAAGTGATGGTTGCCAAAAAATAAATGTTTTTTATAAGTTACATACAAAAATAGGTTGCTTTACGACGATGGGTGTCTTTTAGTATTAAAAATTTTTCGGCTTTGTTATTTTGTGTCTTTTGGAAAAAAAAAAAATACATTTTTGTTATAAACCTAAACAATGTGCCTAATTTTTTTAAATTTTTTTTTGCAATTTTGGTGT
>JAHBCN010010444.1:0-31769 GCA_019359885.1 Listronotus oregonensis | reverse complement strand
TACTGTGTAAACTTTTTTTAAATGGCCGATTCTCGTTCATTAAAGAAAACGGCGATTTTTATTTACGGAGCAAAATTTCCGAAACCGAAAGGTTTTAAAACATCGTTTTCCGAATCATCCTATCTGTAGAAAATATTTACTGGAACTTGTATGTAATTTTACAACTAATGGTAGTGTAAACAACACAAAGTGTCCAGGATGTCCGTCCATCCCGAAAGAAAAGCAAGTTGAAATAATTGGTCAGATGATAGTCAATCGCCAACAGTCTACTTCCTTCGTCGCGAATGTATGCGTAGGTTTATCCTTTTACTGTATGGATGGAGACTTCTAAAAAGAAATAAGTATCATTCTTGCAAAATCCAAATGATACACCAGTTAACTGAAGATGACCCTCCAGAAAAAATAAACTTTTGGGCAGGGATACTGGGAAATCATAACGTGCGGCCTATATTCACCAACAAAATTTAACAGGGGAACTGTATTTGGATATGCTGGAAAATACCGTTAACCCTTTAATAACCGAAATTGTCAAAGGAATTAAATTTGATATGGATATTGTATTCCAGAAAGGGGGGGCTCCACCCCTCCCCAAAAAAGTTCGAAACTATTCGATGTAATTTTCCCCCCGGTTGTTGGATTGGCCTCGGGACCTGGGAAAAGGCCAGCTGGATACAAAGGAAAAATAAAAATATTTGTAGAAATATCGATGTTACTTGTTTGAAAATTTTAGGTCGTTTCGACCGACGTTCTTGTGTCAAAATTCAAGGAACCCCATTCCAGCATCTTTTTCAAATTCAAGTTAAAAATGTTAATGAATTAAAGTAATTATTAAATGTACCACCATTTTGTTGTAGGTAAAGGAATTGACTTTGTATTTTGGGTTTTTAAAGATGTCAAGCAATATTATGCGCCACAAGACCACTTTTTTATTTTTTTTTTCAAAGGGCCAAAAAACCATCTAAAAACCCCTCAATTTTATTAAAAATATATTTTTTATGCATCAATTAATTCCTTAAGTTTTATTATTTTGAATTGCCCCGTTAAAAAATAAAAGGGGGTCGTTAAGAAAGCACGATCTACGGGTATCCTTGCCGCTTAACCGAGCAAAAGCGAGAAAGAGAACGAAAAACCTATTCCTTGCTTTGTTCAAATTTTAGGCCAACAACATTATGGGGAGAAAAAGGTTATATTTCTGATTCTTTCTTTCGCACTCTTGTTTAGACCAGGAGCAAGCTGCCCCAGTGGTTTTTCTCAAAGATAAATCTTAAAGCCCCATCTAAAAATCTGAAGCAAAATGATTTGCTTAAAACGATATACATTTTTAAAAAGGGACGCGTATGAATTTCTGTTTTTGCTCTGAATGAAATAAAAGAACATTTTTAGGCAAATCGGAAAAATAATTATGGGAACTTGGCCATAGTATTTGTTTTGATGGGTTTGCTGTGCTGCGCAAGACAACATAAGAATTGGGACGCAAATAAAATGATATGACAAATTTTTAAAAACACTTTCCATAAAAAATAACGTTTTAATTATTTTGTATTTAATTTAATATTATAACTTAGTTTTTTTAGTCAAATGAACTAAATAAACTGTAATATGCTGCTTAGCGCATATTCTCATCTTACTTAAAAAAGCGACCATTGTTAATGTGGTTTTAATAGAAATTTCCCAGTTAATACTAAAGTTATTTTATATGTTACTATAGAATACCATAAAACTATTTTAGTTATTAGCAATGCAAGCAAGATATTGGAGAATAGTAACTTCAGCTGTAATAACCTACCTAGTTTCTGAATTATGTCTAACGATTTTAGTCGCTTTAAAAACAAGAAAAACCTATTATATCTTACACTGCAGTTGGTGATAATCACCCACAGTATTTTATTAATTTATTATGAAAGGGCGTATTTCTAAAAATTTACACTAAGAAACTAAAGTTAATATATTAACCCATACACTCCTTGCTAGTGGTGGTATGTATATACTAATCTTATAAATTCACAAAACATTACTACGAGAAAGTAGTACATTAGCACGTTAATTAAGCAAGCTAATGTGTATTGACAAATACAAATGCTAATGCGTGAGCAGTTTCCGATGTGTCTCGTCTTTAAAGAAAGAGGATGGACCTTTTTTTTAGTCAGTAAAAATCTGACATATGTGGCCACATATAATAACCTTTTTGGTTCAGACGTCTTTCAAATATCTTCTTTACCCACCTCCTAAAAAAAAAGATGGGTAGAGGGGTAGATGGGTAGAGGGGTAGATAAATAGAGGGGTGGATGGGTAGATGGTTAAATGGATAAATGGGTGGGTGGATAGATAGGTAAATGGGTTGATAGGGAGATAGGTAAATAGGTCGATAGGAGATGGGTAAATAGAATATTGTGTGCCATAAAGTATTAGAATAATAAACACTTTTTTTTCTTTGACTACCAAAATATACACTAAAAATAATTTTTATGGCATAACAACGTTTGCCGGGTCAGCTAGTAATGATCTATTTTATTTCATTCTTATTTTTTATTTCATTCTTTTAATATTTGCTGTAAACAGGTTTCTTAAAAGTGCTTCTGAGATGCTTTTAACTGGCCTTTTCGTAATATTTTCCTAGACTGTAAAGGAGTGGATAATTTTTTTAAGGTAAACCTATATGGAAAAATTTAGCAGAATCAAGCCAAGGACCTTGCCGGCCACCGGATTGGTCCACTGGTTCCTAACCAGCACTCCCCCCAAAATTTTAAAAAAATTAATTCAATTTTTAAAAAAATGTAAAAGAGAAAAAAAGTTAAAAATTTTCACCAAAGAAATGGACTGCGTTGTAAAAACGGAAGGACGGCCAAAAAGTGCAAAAACCACAGAATTTATTCCAAAATAACATAATATAGTATTCAAGGACAGGCGGGTTAAGGTATGCAATACTGTCGGGGCTATGAGCATTTTTAGAAATGAATGCATGAGAAGTCAATATTAAAAAAAAATATACTTCAGATATAGAATACAAAAATTTTTGAGCAATACTGGAAATAGTACAAAGAGACAGAACCCGGATTTCCAGTAACAAAAAAAAACAATATCCAGTTCTTTATGGCCTTTGTTTTATAGACTGCTAGAGACATTTTATTCATTAATTATTTTAAAAAGTGTTTAAAACTAAAAAAAAAACTGAGAGATCTGGACTATGAACTGTGAAACAACCCTATTTTTAACGATTTGGCATACTTTATCTTTTTTTCAAAACTTTTTTGGTCAGAGTTTCTCTTTTTAAATAAAAAGGGATTGCTCTAAAAATGCTTTTTTTTGACCAAAGACAATATTTTAATAAATATATTATGACTTTAATACCTGCTAAACCAGCTGTTACTTGTTGTAAATTAAATATAGTTTTAAAATTCAAAATGTATGTCTTTATTGTTAGGCAAAAAAATTTTAAGCCACCATTGTATCGTAAATCTATTATAGCCAGCCAAACCTTTACTCCAAAATGTTTCTTAAAAGCTTTCCCTTTTACTAAGTCTCATTGTCTTTAGGCCAGTAACGAGAATTTTTCCAGTTAAATATTCCTAAATTTTGTAAGTCTGAATTAATCCAAGAAAATAATCCTTTAATAAGACTGGATTTATGTTGCTAATATTTAAAACCCAGTTTAAAATAATTGTCGTCTTTAATTTAAAATTTTTAAAAATGGACTGGTGGAATTGGTATTTACATAGCTTAAATCCATCTGGTTCTTTTAATTTTTTTTGTGTCAAAATTCACATTTTTCAATTGTTTGAAAAACTGGTCAAAAATGTAACCGACTGTGGCAGAAGGTGCGGGTACCGACGAAGTGGGTTGGAGTGCTGACTTGCAAGCAAGCTTTGCGATGGCTATTGCTCAAACAAAAAAGGACTTTCAACCAGGCCGAGAATAGTGACGAGGAAGAAGATGCAAAAGGGGAAATAGTAGGAAAGTTTAAAGAAGATGTTTAGTATTTAAGTTAAAAATTGAACTTTATGATGGATAATTTAATATAAATAATACGTACAATTTATTATTTAAATAAAGTATTTTCATAATTTGTGATTTTTTACTTTCTTTATTACCTTTTCCCTTAGAGCCACACCTGAGCGCCCCCGGGTAATTCTAATGCCAAAATTAAATTTGACATCACCGAAAAGTCCCGAGTAACGATTTTCAGCTAATCTTCATGGACGCTGCAATCTCCCCCTCAATCACCCCCTGGGCACCGCCGCAGAGCCACCCTCGAGCGCCCTCAGATAATTCTAATGCCAGAATTGAATTATGCAATTGCAAAATGCATTTATTGCACAGAAAATGCATTTTTCGAAAAATGGCATAACCACACCATATAGACTTTTTTTCTGAGAGCTTTCTGAACACAATGCAGAAAACCGCATCTTGATATCTGCTGGTCTTAAAAATTTCTTAATTTCGGTCGATTTTAATATAAATGCCCTGGTCTATAGATATTGGAAACCAACCGCTACTGTGCTGGTTTGTTCTGTTAAGATAGCGAACTCATATTATCATCGCCTATTCATTGTTGCTAACTTATTAAAATGTATTAAAATAATTATACAGTGTGATAAGAAGTTTATTTAATTATTGAATTTATATTTATTTTGGTCGTTTTGCGCCATTGCAGTTAATAAAATACAATGTTTACTTTTTTCATTGCTTACTTTTTACCCAATTAAAACAATAGATAGCATAATAAGCAATTTATCCAAGCAACTGCTTAAAAGAAATACAAAGTGAGATATTTTTGAAAAGATAATTTTTTGGCTATTTTAAAATTATAAAAATATACAGGGTGTTACGTAAATTTAAAAAAATTAAAAAATAAATTAAAAATGTGTAATCTTAGAAAAAAAAACAAAAAACATATCTGCAGTCTGTATTAAGAGTTGCTGCAAAATTTACGGCATAAAAAAATCTCCATAAACAAAAAAGTTATAAAGGATTGAAGAAAACGCAATAAATTGTGTAACACGCTGTAGTGAGTTAATGACGGAAGGTAGCAAATTGCAGTTTTACCAGTAAATTGGGCTTGAAATTTGAGCCTCGCAAACGAAAGTCAGTCATTGTGTAAACCACACAAAAACATGAGATTCCTATTAAAAGCGTCGAATTTGGAATAACCACAGTTTACAGTTTATAAAAGCAAATACTTATTCTGTAGCTTGTTTTAACGTTTACCATGCATCCAAATATTTTTTTATCATTTAAATGTATTATTAAATAAATTCCAAACTTAAATACAAGTAGAATCTAGATATCTAATAATGTCAAAGTTAGGTGAAGTCAAGTCAAATTAATGATTTGTCTGGTAGCCATTCTTTTTAATTCAGGAAAATTTTAAAAAATCTGGGTTTTTCCCAATTTCTGTATATAAAATTATTCTTCGTAAAGTTTAGTTTTCAAATTAAATACATTTTTTTCCAGATATATTAAATGTCGCCATATTTATATTTAATCTATTACCCATCACAACAGGCACTTTCAAAGTTAACCTTAAGCTTACTGTGTGTCGTCTCTTTTGATTCTCTACCTATCAGTTCTCTTAATTGCAGAATTTCCTCCACTTTCTACTGCAATAAAAATGGGGGTTCCTATAAAAAAAAATTAAAACATCTATCAAGACCACTTTTATGGTCAATTCCAAGTGCACCATATAATGCCCTGTTTGATTTTATACAACTTTTTTTATTTAGAGTTTTTTTCCATGTTTGTTAGTTTTTGAGATATGTACCTGTTTTCATATTTTTGGTACAGCCTGTGTATATTTTCACTTTCATAAATAATTTGGGTAAAAAAAAAAAAAACAAAATTAAAAAAAAACAATCTGATTGTGTCAGAAATAGGACGGCCGCGGAATATTATTAAAGTTTTTGTAACCAAAAAAAAATTGTGAAAAATCGTTTTTTTTTTTAATATAACTCAAAAACAGTGGCTTTAATGAAAAGAAGTATGAAATCAAAATAAATGGTCTACTGAAGCTAAGTAAGAAGGTAAGTTTTGTTTAATAAAATTTTTAGTAGCTCTCCTAGTTTTTAAGATTTTAATGAATTAAATTTAAAATAAAAACGCAAATATGTTAAAAACTAAATTAGCTATGAAAAAATAAAATTTACAAAAAATATGGCTTTTGACAAGCTCTATAAAAAATAGTATATTGTGCAACAAGTTTTAAAAAACTTTATACACGAGTATGAGGTTTGTGCACGAGCCGAAGGCGGTCACAAGTATAAGTGCAAAAGCAGTTTCAAACGTGTTGACATATTACTTTTCTAATCAGAAAATAAGGATCAATATGCGATTTTTATTACTTTAATTTTTTAACTTTTGACAGGACTGTGTGAAAATTTTTCATACGCGTGTGAAAAGTTTTCAGTATCAAAATAAATGACAGAAAATAGAAATATTTTCTAACTAGTTGACACTAACGAGGTTGACTAAGAATTGTATATGAATTATTAAAAAAAAGCACCTTATTGCATCGTTTTCTAAATGAAAACTTTATTAGATAAATTTAACAAATAATTAAAAACAACAGACATATATTCTTATTGTATTTAAAAAACATTTGGCCGAGTGTTGATCCTTTTTAAATTTAGCAATGGAATTACCAGTTTAGAATTCATTTCTAAAAATTTGAATTTAAAAATGTTCAATTACAGGTTACTAAAAATTAAAAAAAAGAGGGAACCTTCTAAATTTTATCCCGGTCATTTTAGGTTCGGAACCATTCCGTTTGGCGCTAAATCCGATTGCCGCGCCCAAATTTATTTTAAAAGTTTTAATTTTTTTGGATAATTTTAATTTTTTTTAACTTTCTAAAATTAAGGTAAAATTTTAAACACATTGCCTGTTTTCCATTTTAAACAAAATTTTAAAACAAACATTTTTTATTTATTTTTACAAAATTTATTTACAAATTTGCATTAAATGCTTTTTTTCTGTTTTGTGGTTTTTGATGTTGCTTTTGATAATTTGGCCCTTTCTGTTGGGTTTTTCCTTAATTTAATTTAAAATTGGAATTAAAAAATAAAAATTATTTAAACCTTAAAGGTAAAAGGGGTTAATTGGCATTTTAAAATAAAACTATTTTGTCTATTCCATAATGAAACGTTGCGTAAATTCTTTTCATAACAGTAACACTTTTTTCATTTTTTTAATGTGTATTTCAAATAAAAAATCTGTCCAAGTATAATTAAATTGTTTAAGGAATTTCTAAATAGCAACTCACCTGTTTTGGAAAAAACGCTTTCCATTCAGTGTTCCTTATTACCAAAAATTTTGTGCAAAATTAATTCAGATTTTAAATAAAAAAAATAAATATATAACAAATGAAGTATTTTGACAGATCAAATCGTGGACAGAACTAAATAAGAATTTTTTGTGACAAGCGACGTTACACAGCCCTTCGATTCATCTAGGAGTTGGTTCTGGTTCTATTCATTAAACAAAATAAACTTATACTTATCCCCGATTGCCTCGAGACACATGTGTATTAGTTTATTTCCTTCAATGAATAGAACATTTTAATCAATTTTTAGATGGATCGGAGTACCTACTCGTTCCAGAAAAATATTGTGATAAATTTTTAAGGGCCAAAATCACTTTTTTGTTTATATCTTCTTTATTACTTTATTACTTGTTTTATTAAAAATGTGTATATATTATTTTTTATAAAGCTTAACAAAAATCATATTTTTTGTAAAATATATTTTTTCGTAGCTCTTTTAGTTGTTTTTGAGATATTTGTGTTTTTATTTTAAATTTAAATTGATAATATCTTTAAAACTAAAAAGAGCTATAAAAAATTTTATAAAACAAAAGTCATTTAGCTTTATTGGACTTTTAATTTTGGTTATTTACCTTTTTTTTCCTAAAATTAATAGTTTTTGAGTATATTAAAAAAAAAACGATTTTTTAAGATTTTTTTTTAAGTTTAAAAAAAATGCAATTTAAACCCGCTAAGCAGAGGCAGCAGTGCGGCTTTGAATTGAGTAGAGTTCATAGTAATGAATAAAAAATGTTTCATTTGTATCTCTTATTCGCAGGCTTTTTGCGATGGCCTCCCAGACTATAATTTGTTATAATAAGTTTGTAAAAATAAACAACATTGTTATAAATTTAAACTGTAGTACAGATTAAATACATCAAAAAAATAAAATAATGTACTTAGTTTGGGCTTTTTTTGTAGATAAAGAATCGCACCGTCTTACGTACCACTTAAATATAAAAGATTTACTTTAAAAAATAGCATTTAGAAAAAAAAGCAGTGTCTAACATTTAGTCAGAAATTTAAAGTGTATTAAATTGTTTTAAAGTCCAGTAAGTAAACTACACAAATGCTTTTTATGCCGCCATCTTAGAAACAAATGCATCGTTTCCTTGAAAGGAAGTGGAGTGATGGATTTGTGTCCATAGTTCCCACTTTCAGGTGAAAGATGATTACTACGCGCAGGATGCTGGACTTCCATGGGTTCATCGCTTTCCCCAGTGGTAGCAAATATTTATATAGAATGGTTGAAGGGACACGCAATTAAAACTGCACCAGTCAAACCAAAAGTTTGGCTAAAATATGTTGACGATACTTTTATTGCATGGACAGGTAATGACAAAGAATTTGAAGGTTTCTTAAAACATCTAAATTGTCTCCGACCTTGTATTAAATTCACAATAAAGAAGGAGCAAAACTCGGTCCTACCTTCTCTCGACGTTCTAGTCAAACGAAATAATGGACATATAAAAACCTCGGTATACAGAAAACCTACCCATACTGGACAATATTTACACCAGAATTCTAATTACTCTAACGAAACGAAACAGGGGGTCATACGTACTCTATATAATCGAGCAGTGACCTTATGTAACAGTAAGGAATTCCTGCAAGAGAAAATAAGTAACATAACTAGGTATCTTAAGCAGAACGTATACAGTGAGGGACTGGTAAAGGAAACAATCGAAAAATATCAAAATTAGACAAAAAACTCTAACTCCGAGACTCCACATGACCAAATATTTATGACAATTTCATATATTAAAGGAACTTCGGAAAAGATCCGCAATATCGCAAGTAAATATAATATTAAAATGGTATTTAAATTACAAACTACTTTAAGGAGCATTCTTACTAAGACGAGATCAGACAACAATATTTCAAATAATGACTATATCTACCAAATTCCCTGTGAATGTGGAGGGGTATACATCGGAGCAACGAAAAGACCACTTGAAGTTAGAGTTAAAGAACACAAAAAAATATACGGAATGAGGTGAAACGTCCAAGTCAGGAATTGCCGAACACGCTTGGTCCAAACAACACCACATACAATCGTCGGAAGCAAAAATTATTTATTAAGAAACCCACTGAAAAAAAAAAATAAAGAAGCTGTAATAATTGTAAACAACCAAAATGTATTTAGCAAGCCTAGTATCGATATTCCGAATATCTGGCAGCCGTTGCTGAACCGTGAAAAGTCGATCAAGCTTCGGTGAACAAGGAATGTTATATAAGTGGTAGCTTTTAAAAATAGTTTTTAGTTATTACTTAAAAACGGTTGGAAATACATTTCTAACTGAAACGTTGTGTATCAAATATAAAATAAAGGCAATGGAAGTCCAAGATTTTAGTATTATTAGAACAAATGGCATCTTGTGATGATTCTTTAAAAAAATATTTAAAAAGAAATTAAATTACTGTCTTGGGTCCACTACCGGTTAAACCAAAAGTGATATTTTACAGACAGTAGATTACAATTAGCCAATTTATACATTAAAAATATTAAAGTAATTTATTTTTTCCGCGATTGTTTATTTGTAGGTATTATTAACGTATTTAATATCATGCATTAGTAGCCTTCATTTATGCACGATTTTCTATTATTCAACTCTTATAATATGGGCAACCAAAAATACACAATTTTAGACATTTAGTCTATTTATAACCTTGTTATTTAAATAAAAACCTTAAAACCCCCTGTTAAGCTGGTTGCCTAAAAATGAAATATATATAAAAAAAATGCAAGAAAGATTATTATAGTTTTCATAATTGAATAACAAAACGATAGCCGAAAAAAAGGATTTAACTTGGGCATTAATTGGAGATTAACGATCTCAACCCTTAAAGTGCTACTTGGCTTGCGCCTCATATCATCTATCATTAATTTCCCTTCTTAATATCCTTGTTAGTTAAATATCTATTATGGCAACGAAGAAAAGCTGTTTGCAATACTTCCGTTGACACCCCGTATACATTTAGATATTTTTATTTAAAATCATTATTAACCTTTTTTCCTTTAACTTATATTGTCTACGTTCTACCGCAATTCAGGTTGTCAGAAAGTACCTGACCCTGACGAGCTACCTGCAGATGTGCTCAAGCTGAGCTGAGCTGAGGTGCTCCTTTTTAATAAGATCTATGAAACAGGAATAATACCAGAAGAATAGCTTCAGTTAACGTTTGTCACAATTCCTAACAAGCAAAATGCTAAAAAATGCAAGGAACACCGTACAATTAGCCTAATAAGCCACACACTAAATATCTTTTTTTAAGGTCATTACCGTAGAATTTATAAGAAGCTGGAAGAAAACATAGCAGATACCCAGTTTGGCTTTAGAAATGAATGTGGCACAATGGAAGCTTTTTTTACCTACAATGTCTTGATGCAGCGATGTCTTGATGTAAACCGAAAGTCGATAAAGTAAGACACAAGCAAATAATAGAAGCACTGGAATGAAAAAACCCCAGACACAAGAGATATACAAATAATAGTAAAACTGCTCCTAAACCAAAGTGCGTCTGTTTGCGTCCAATTTAAACTGACGAAAGCAATGGATCTGATCTGAATGTTCAGAGGGTGGTAATATACCACTGCACCTATGCACCTAGACTTTAGTAGGTCCTTTGTGCTTCCTCTTGTAGGCGTGAGATTCACTGCGTCATCCAACCTATTGATTTAAAATAGTTGACGACGTCTTTATGTGGAATCTTCCCAATTTCGGCCAGTAATGGCCAATTCGTGCCCAACATGGAGTTCCGTTCAAATGTGAGGGCGGGACAATCGCAAAGAATGTGTTCCGCGGTCTCATCTTCTTGTTCACAGCCTCTACATAATCCTGTGTCCGTAAGACCCATTTTAAATAGTTGTCCTCGTAGCCCGCAGTGGCCAGTTAGAACACCCGTTAATATTCGGAGGTTCCTTCTGGACATCATAAGGTTTTTTTTTCGCCATTGACTTTTCTGGATAGCTTAGCATTATTTTTGCGAAGTTGCAGTTCGTAGCATCATCCCATTTTCCTTTAAACAGTCAATGGAATTATTCTTTAATGTGGTTTTTAATCGCTATTGTTGTCAGTCCAGTGGTGGGGACGGGACAAACTAGTTTCCGTCCCGCAGCTGCCCTGGCCAACGAGTCAGCGGTATGATTACCTTTAGATATGTCATGTCCCTTGATCCAGGCTAGGTTGACCACTTTATTTAGAGAGATGTTAGTCAGGTCTTGATGACATTCTAGTACAAGTCCCGAAGTAATGCGTGGTCTTTTCAAGGCTAGTAATGCTTGCCTACTGTCTGTATAAATACAGATCGCATGGCTAAAGATAGCAGTGGAAATCAAGAGAGGAGTGACGCAAGGGTGTGTTTTTCACTACTCCTCTTCAACCTCTATTCAGAGGAAATTTTCATCATTTGAAAATGATGCCGGTGGAATAAGGGTTAACGGCATTCCACTGAAAAATTTGCGTTAAGCAGACAATACAGTACTTCTCGCCAAAACCATGCAAGACCTTTAGAATGTATTGAATAATGTCATCATAGCTAGTCGAGAATATAGTTTGACACTCAATGTTAAAAAGATCAAATACATGATTGTCACCAAGACTAAAGTGACCAACGAACATCTGTATGTGGAAGGCGAAAGGCTGGAAAGAGTGGAGAGGTATGACTACCTAGGTATAAGTGTCAACTCTTTCGTGGACTATTGTTCAGAAATAAGGATTCGCATTAAGAAAGCCCGTACAGAAGATCAAGAAGATGCTCTGTAGTGACGATCTGAGCCTGGACCTAAAAATTCGGATGCTCAAATGTTATGTGTTTCCAGTTCTATTTTATGGTGTGGAAACTTGGACCCTTAACGTGCATTGTGAGAGGAAACTAAAGAAGCTGGATAGGGACCTACCTTCGGAAGTTAAGAATATTATGGACAAAACATGTGACCAACATGGTGGTCCTGAGAAGAATGAAGAAAGCGTAGAGGTCCTACATGAAGTAAAGTAAAGAAAATTGCAAGAAGCCTGCAGAACGGTTTACCCCAAGGGTCGGTACTATCGCCGCTTTTGTTCAACATCTACACCTCAGACGTTCCCACCACAACGTCACGCAAATTTACTTATGCGGATGACATGGCTTTAGGCATACAAGAAAGGAACATTGAGAACGCCGAAGTTACCTTCAAAGATGACGTTAATATTATCAACACTTATTTCAAAAAATGGGGCCTTCAACCAAATCCCACAAAGACTGAAGTTACGGCTTTGCATCTAAATAACGGCAAAGCAAATTACATTCTGAACATAGAAAGTGAAGGAACTATGCTAAAACATAACCCAAACCCAAAATATCTCGGCGTAACACTAGATCGCACCCTGACATTCAAACAACACCTACAGAAAACTGCAGCTAAAGTAAAAACCCGCAACAACATCATCCACAAGCTTGCAAACAGTTCTTGGGGAGCCACCGCAGAAACAATCAGGACAAGTGCTCTGGCATTGGTCTATTCAACAGCCGAATATTGCGCCCCAGTCTGGCTAAACAGTCACCATACTAATGTTTTAGATGCACAACTAAATCAAACGATGAGACATATTACGGGAACCATAAAGAGCACGCCAGTTCAATGGCTCCCAGTTTTAAGCAACATAGCACCACCTAAAACACGACGGCTAGCTGCCTTAAAAGCTCAGTACCAGAAATGCCAAATGAATCCATCACTGCCCATAAATACTGACATCGATAAGTTAAACCAGGGCCAATTACGGCTGAAATCTCGAAACCCGCCAACAAGAACAGCTAACAATCTCTTAGGCAATTTTACAATCGATGAGCATTGGATGGACGAATGGAACGAAGCAGCTAACAACGCACACCTGATTGTAAACCCCACAGTCAAGCCCAACGGGTTCTCTCTTTCTCGCCGAGAATGGTGTAATCTCAACCGAATCAGAGTAGGTCACGGAGTATGCAATAAGTCACTTAACCAATGGGGCATTGCAGACAGCCCGCTATGTGACAAATGCAACGCTGCTGAACAGACAGTCTACCACAATATCCAAGAATGTCCTGCTACACGTTATGAAGGTAGCTTAAACGATATCCACCAACTAACTCCAGAGGCAATGGAATGGCTCCGCGGCTGCAATATCCGACTGTAATGTTTTTCTTCTATTTTAATATGATGTATTGTCTTTTTTTTTATCTTTGTAATGTTAAGCAATGTGTAAAAGTTCATACGAATATATATAAGAAAATTGCAATATCTCGGTCACATCATAAGAGGTCCGAAATATGAGATTCTGGAACTTATAATCCAGGGAAAAATTGAGGATAAAAGATATGTGGGAAGAAGAAGCATATCCTGGTTTAGAAATTTGCGAGAATGGTACAATGTCACGTCAACCGACCTATTTAAGGCAGCAGCTTTCAAAATCAGAATAACAATGATGATAGCCAACCTCCGAAAGGGAGACGGTACATAAAAAAGAAGAAGATATATTTCAATTTTTAGGTGAAAATGCAAATATAAAACGCGATGACCAAACGAAGACAAATTTATTAAAAGATTTGTTTATATAGGATTTTGTTTTTAACAGATATTACCAGGCCTATTTTGTATGGTAGGTAAAAATTCATAATAATAAGGAAACAAAATGACTTTATAAAAATAAAGTGAAAAACAAAAATTTAGATTTACGAATTTTGTGATTCAAAACAGAAAGTCAATTATAAACACAAAATGTTTTTAATGTATGTAATAAATGTATGCAACAAAGAAATTAAAATGCTTAATTAAACTATATTTTGTTAGCACAATAATAAAGTCAAATGTAATGATGCAGTATAATTTTATCAGACTGCAGGGGATATAGGTGACGTGGGTGTGAATCAACATTTTTTTTCAGTATGTCTACCTTTCTGTGTTAATTGTCAGTGTACAAATCATAGTCTGTTTATAATTTTATATTATTAAATTATATCATATACTTTTGTGCGTAATATTTTTTGGTGGTAAATGTTGCTACATAATGATGGCAAATGTCAGTTAATAATATTTTTAAAGTTAAAATGTTATGGGCGATCTTTGTGCATAAGACACAAGATGCCAAAAATATTTTTTGTTTAAGTTTGTGACTGGGATAGAAGTTTGCAAACTATTTTTTCTATCGAAACTACAATGTGGCCAAAATATTTTAAATATTGTAGCACCACTGTTATGGAATTAAATATTATCCGCAAATAAAGTAGCAAACAAGATTTTAAGTATATATTAAGATTTAACAGAAAATACCTATAATTTTAGTTATTTTCATAAGATATTGTTAGAAGCCATAATCCAAGCAAGGTGTGAAGACTTAGAAGAAGGTGAAATCCTATTAGTCGAACCAATTGAAAATAGTCCACTATACGCTAAATGAATTCTACCCGCAAGAACTCTGACGCAAAACAGGAGAAATACGGTATTTGTCAGAATGCTGAACCTGAAAGATTACCCTCAACAAGTCCCATAAGGTGACAAAATTGGTACCTGTCAACCTGCTAATATGATAGTTACCCATACGTTTACTACACCTGTTGAAGTTCCTTTAAGTAAACTACCTGATGCTCTACAAGACTTGGTAATTTCTTCAAAAGCCCTCTTAGATCCAGTGCAGGTTACTAAGTTGGAAGACCTTCTGAGAAGAAATCAAGACGTTTTCTCTCTCTCTGAAAAGGATTTGGGAAAAACCAACATAGTTTAACATCGAATAAATACGGGTGATGCAAAACCAATAAGGCAACCACCACGACGAATTCCTTTAGCCAAAAGAGACGAAGTTGCCAAGTTAACTAAAGACATGCAAAACCAAGGCATTATAGAACCATCCCAGAGTCCATGGTCGTCTCCAGTAGTCCTGGTTAAGAAGAAAGATGGTTCTACCAGATTTTGTGTTGAGTTCAGAAGACTTAATGACGTCACGAAGAAGGAGAGTTTTCCCTTACCAAGAATAGACGATACCCTAGATACTCTGACGGGTTCAAAATAGTTTTCGACTTTAGACCTGAAAAGTCGCTATTGGCAGGTAGAACTTCATCCCGAAGATAAGGAAAAATCTGCCTTTTCGACCGGAACCGGACTGTGGCAGTTTAATGTTATGCCATTTGGTCTATGCAATGCCCCTGCTACTTTTGAACTATTGATGGAGTTAACATTACGTGGACTAACTTGGAAAACATGCTTAGTATACCTAGATGACATTATTATTCTTGGGAAAACATTTGAAGACCACCTTAGAAATGTCGAAGAGGTTTTTCAAAAGATAAGATCTGCCCAGCTAAAGCTTAGTCCAAAGAAATGTCACCTTTTCCAGAAACAAGTTAAATACCTGGGGCACATAATTACTGAAGAAGGAGTGAAAACAGATCCAGAGAAGACAGAAGCTATCCAAAACTGGCCTACACCGAAAAATAAGCATGAAATTAGAAGTTTCCTGAGGTTGTGCACTTACTATAGAAGATTTACACATGGATTTGCTGCCATTGCCAGACCATTACATCGACTTACCGAGAACAACAAAAGCTATGAATGGACCGAAGATTGTGAAGCAGCCTTTATACAATTGAAGAAAGCCCTTTGCAATCCTCCAGTGTTGTCATATCCACAACCCAATCAAACTTTTATTGTGGACACTGATGCAAGCAATACTTCTATTGGTGGAATTTTGTCACAGATACAAGATGGCCAAGAAAAAGTGATAGCGTATTTCAGCAAAGTTCTTTCAAATCCTGAACGAAATTATTGTGTGACCAGAAAAGAACCTTTAGCTATTGTCAAATCACTGGAGCACTTCCATAAGTACCTTTATGGCCAGAAATTCCACCTAAGGACGGACCATGCATCACTCAAGTGGTTGCTTCAGTTCAAGAATCCTGAAGGTCAGATAGCACGATGGTTACAACGTGTACAAGAATGCGATTTTAAAACTGAACATCGGAGAGGATTAAACCATAAAAATGCTGACGCTCTATCAAGAAGACCTTGCCCCGAAGATTGTAAACATTGCAGTAGACGTGAAGAACAAGAAGATCCCGATGAATTTCACTGCCGAAGAACACGCATCCAGTGCTCTCAAGAATGGGACCCTAAAATCCTTGCAAAAGAACAACAAGAGGATCCTGATCTTGGAGATATTGTGAAATTTAAGACAGAAAATTCAGCACGACCCCCTATCAGAAAGTAGCTTCAAAGTCTCCGAGACTTAAATGGTACTGGGCCATATGGGACTCTTTAGCAATGAAAGATGGACTTTTAAAAAGAGTCTGGGAAAGTTCTGACGGCAAAAGCCATACCTATCAAACAATACTACCAACCAAAAGGGTTCCAGAAGTATTGCAAGCCTTGCACAATGGTATAGGCGGTGGCCATTTCGGAGTTATGAAGACTCTTGAAAAGGTTCGAGAAAGGTTCTACTGGCTGGGAAGTCGTGCCGATGTTAAAGACTGGTGTAAAATGTGTAAGGACTGCGCCTCCAGCAAGGGACCTAAGACACGAAACCATGGCAAGATGAAGCAATACAATGTAGGGGCACCTTTTGAAAGAATTACCATAGACATAGCAGGACCATTTCCAATAAGTAAATCTGGGAATCGTTATATTTTGGTAGCGATGGATTACTTCAGCAAATGGCCGGAAGTCTACGCAATACCAAATCAAGAAGCTACCACTATTGCCGACGTACTATTTGAACAATGGATTTGCCGATATGGAGTACCAAGAGAAATACATACTGATCAAGGTAGAAACTTTGAGTCCAATCTATTCAAGAACCTCTGTAATCTCCTGGGTATCCGTAAAACCAGAACTACACCCCTTCATCCCCAGTCAGATAGAATGGTCGAAAGATTTAACAGAACTCTTGATAACTACCTGAAAATTAAGGTAAATGACCAACAAAGTAACTGGGACACCTGTATACAGCCGTTTTTACTAGCCTATCGCTCCGCAGCTCACGAAACAACTGGAACGTCACCTGCAAAAGTCATTTTTGGAGCAGAGTTATGCCTTCCAGTTGATTTACTTACTGGACGACCTTCTACCAATGAAAAACCAGCAGAAGATTATGTAAGTCAACTCAGTAAACAGCTGCAAGAAATACACGAAGGGGTTCGCAATAAGCTACAAAAAGAAAGTGACCGTATGAAGTCCCGCTATGACTTGAAAGCTAATCATAAGGGATTCATTGTCGGTGAAAAGGTTTGGTTATACAATCCAAGAAGAACCAAGGGGCGTTCACCAAAACTGCAGAAGTCATGGGAGGGACCATATAAAGTAGTAACCCGGCTTAATGATCTGGTGTACCGAATTCAGAAGAGCCCACAGGCGAAGATGAAAGTTATACATCTAGAACGGCTGTGTCGCTATCAAGATCGAGAAGATACTTGATCGAGACGATCAAAACTTGGGAGGGGGCAATGTTACAGACTTTAGTTAGTGTTTAGTTATTAGAAATATAAAAGGTTAGAATTATTTTATTTAGGTTAATAATTTATTTAAAATATGTTACCTTAGTTTTTCCCTTTTTCGACGGTCATTGCGGATTATCCTGAGGGCGCTGGAGACATCCTTTTTACACTTTTCTTACATCCTGTAGTAAAAGAATCCTTCCAGCTAATTCTAGACTTTTCCAGACTTTTCCAATCTTTTCCACTTCACTATAAAAAGTGCGAGGAAAATCCGCACGGGCCAGTTTAGTATTCCGACGGGATAAGAAGTTGACAGACAGTTAAAGGTTAAACAGTTGTCATTATTACGTTACGTTAAAGTGTTACCATAGAAACGTTTGTAAACCAGATATCCAATAAAAAGGTGTAAAACCAGGATCCGTGTTTTTATACGGGGTGTCCCGGAACAATATATCAAAATATAATGTAATTTATTTCACCAAACTTTTTAACTAGAAGTGTGTTTTTTGCAAAATGTTTATGCTAAATGATTTTGAATATGCAAAATAAAATACCTATGTGGACTGTGAGCCACTTTTGTTATGGAAAATTTATAAAGCCAAATAACTGCTCGTTTAGTTTACAAACAACGTAAAGAATTTACAAATAGAAATAGGGTGTAGTTTTCGAATATTCAAAATGTTATCGTAGGTACTATCCAGGTTGGAAGTATTTAAAAAAGTTACATTTACAATGCAGAAAATGCAATAAGCTTTATTTGCTGACCCCATATTACATTTTTTTCTTTAAAATAAATACATATTTAAAAAAAAAATGAATTATAGGTTGATAATTGTTTAGTTTAAAACAGAAATTGATCATTTTCACCATCAGATAGAGATCTTCATTAAAAGAACTCTAGGATAAATGATTTTGTTAATTCTGTCTAACGTATTAAATCTTATAAAATAAAAGTTATTATATTTGCAGTATTTTTAAGTTATATTTTTTTATCTTAACTAATTTTAAATAAACATAAACCAAAGAGTACACAAATATAAACAAAAGTTTCTGGTAGATACCAATTTTAAGCACTGTACAGCAGTATATTTAACTGCGTTAGGTTTTTGTAAAGATTTGCCGATTATTTGTCATTTTTAATATATTAATTTTAAAAGTTTTAATTAAATTCAATCAACTCTAATACTTCCTAGTTAACATATCCATAAAGCAAAAACTCATCATATTTTGTGTTGGAATTTAATTAGAAAAATTAAATATTGCTATTTTTCTAAAATTAAATAGAAAGAAACTGCTGACTAATAAAAGTTAATTTTATTCATTTGCTCAGCTGTCGTTTCAGTGATAAGAACCATATTTTAATTGTCCAAGGAACTTTTCCAAGCACTCCTAAATTGACAAGATAATCTTCGTAAATTGCAAAATTAATGAGAAAATCATCTTAATTTTAAATTTTTGTTTACCTATAAATTATTTACACCGTAATTTATAAGTTTATATGAATGATACGATGCTGCTAAAACTTTAAATTTAAATTAATTAGGTATAAAGTAAGTAAATATTTTCCTTAATAAATAAATATTTGTTTTTTTTTTTTAATTAAAAAAGGTTATTACAAAATTAATAATTAATTAACAATAAAAATTTAGTCCGTTACAAACAAGGACTTTAAAAGACCTAAGCATAGCTTACAGTTAAAGATTGAATATTTCATTATTTTATTTTTTAAGTTAAATAAAATTATGAATTTTTTAGTCCACTTAGAAAGCTTTGGTGGGTGGGGGGGGGGGGTGATGCACAGTTTTACGATCTTATGGTATAACGGGAAAAAAAATCACTCTGATTACACCAAATGCAATTTAAAAACAAAAAAAATTATTATCAACAGCCCGTCGTTTATACTTTCTAAGGGGTTTTTAAAGTTTTGGTGCCACTACTGGAGATACAGTGTGTCCCTAAAATAACCTATAAATTAATTCAAAATATGGGTGTTTTTTTCTCGAAAAAACGCTTGGATCCGTCAATTTTTTAATTTGGTTGGGGTTTTTGCCATGATAATTTCATGTATAGAGTGTGACCAAAATACAACAAAGCATACTTATTTTTTTAAAATTGAGTAAGCTCTAAATGTCTATGTAAAATGTGGTATTCTGAATCAGAACCAATTGATTCTTTAATTAAATTTAAGTTAGGAAAATCTAAAAAAATAGGCGAATCCACAGGATTTTTAATAAACACATACTTTTCTAACAGAAAATCAAATTTGATAGAGCTTTCCTTAGATTTAAATTTTCTGAGGATAGATAAATGGGGATCGGATGTTAACAAAAGCGTTTCATTATATCAGTATTTGCAGATATTCTAGAGCACTTAAGGACATTATTTAATCGATTTCTTCGACATTCTTTTTGTCTTGCTTCCAAAGCATCCTTCTAAAGCTGACCAACTGATAAGTCAAAAAATGTGATTATATCGCCTCCGTAAACATATACCTTATGAATTGTACTGGGCATATAGTACCAATTACACAGTGATAAATATATTGTTCTTGTCTAATCTAATAAAGTTTAAATTCATTTGTAATAATTTTATAGCCAAATGCTATGATTATTAAAATTAAACAAAAATTTTCAATTAATTCAAAATTTGCTCCTGTGGTTTCTGCACTTATTTTTGGGTTATGGAAAAAACGCCTAGCTGTATTTCCATTATTTGTGGAGCCATACCCGGTTTAGGTCTATCAATTATTAGACCCATTCTGGATTAAAATTTACTTTGGATTTTTTTTTTTGTTGTTTTCAAACATTTTTTAATTTTATTCGCTTTTGACTGGCCAACTTTTAATTTGTAATTAATATAATATGTGCAACAGGCACTCAAAAAAACGTATTTAACAATGTAAACTTAACAAACCATATCGATAGTTTTCAATTTTAGGCGATTTTTCTAAAACTACAACTAAATCTGTTTCCGTGAGTGTGGCTCCACAAATAATACACTTTGCAGCAAAAGTAGTTTTTGACAATATATTTGAAACACTTTAAAGAATTACCTTCACAGATAAGTTCATAAAGTTTTAATTCATTTATTGATGTGTTGATAATATGTTCCTTATTTCGAACTAAGTCTTCATTTCCTTTCATAAATATAAACTTAATTAGCCTACGGTATAATGTGGATAATGGTCTTCACAATGACTCCGACCACCTTTCAAGAAGATGAGGAACCAGAGCTGGGATTCTGTAAAAATATAAGGAAAGAGAATGTCAAAATAAGGATCACATGTCCTTGTTGCCCTTAAAGAAAACTCATAAGTTTGTCACTGTTTTGAAAGAGATAGGGAAAAGGAATGTCAAAAAATTTGCTAACAGAATCGGGCCCCAAGTCCTTCCAAACGGACGAGAAGATAAAAATCGTTGTGAAAACTTGACTGAGCTATTAAATATTCATATACAATACATGTATATAAATTTATTTTATTTATTTTAAATGACCTGACTAAGCTAATAAATTTTAATATGTGACATGCATATAGAGTATTATGTATATATTATATAATTTTGTACCAATTAAAGGCCATTATTTTTACTGTACTGAGTGTTCCAATCCCAATACACCTTATGTCCGGTAACGTGGGATCTTGGTTACCCAGAAGTACCCATTAACAAAATATTTTCAATATATCTTAATTTTTATGTTAGCATCATTTTATAGCATTCTAATAATATTTTGGACAAGTTATAATAAAATATAAAGGAATTAATAGGAGAATTTAGCGATTTTTTGCAATGTTGACAAAAATAGTCAATTTTTGACGTGCTCTAGCTTGTTTTATATTTGAGTTAAATGGGACTTTAGTTAATAAAAATTGTAGGAAATTTTATGTTTTTTTTTAAGGTACAAAATAAAAAGTCGATAGGACTGTTAGTTTTCCAGATATATAAAAAAAGAATGAAAAAAGTCCAAAAAATTTCGGTGGTTTTGAGCTGCCAAAAGTTCTCCCATCAAAAAATTTTAGTGGAAAACCACAGAGTACCGTTATTAGCACTCCAATAGATCAATTAAAACAATAAAACTAAATAGCCTATTTTATGTTTGCTACAATGTACTATTTGATTGGGCTATACATATATCTTTTGGCTATAGCTGTATTTTGACCGGGTTTGATAATTCCAAACACATAAAAAATACATAAAATATTTGTTCATAGTGCATTTATACTTATTCTTAATTTTTTTTAGGAAAATTAATACAAAATAAATTGTTTTACGTAATTGTGTTTTCAACTGGTCATTGTGTAACTTTGTCATAATAAACTGTTAAAATAACTTTATAACAAAGGACTTTTAACAGAATATGTATAAAGAATGATGTAATATGTCGTTTTTAAAATTTTGAGGTCGAGAAATTGAATTGCCAAATTATTTTTATGATTTGTTGCAAAAATACCGAGGTTTTGGATTGGGGTGTGCAGATAGGGGTGATAACGGGAATAAATTGCTCAATATTGTTTTTATTTTTCCTATAGTCCAACAAAGTAATTTTGTTATTAGGGAAAATCGGTAAAGAAATACAATCATTAAAGCTTGATGTCTAAATACTCACATACCGTTGGAGTATCAAGGAAAGTAAGAGGTAGTTTATTATTGCAGCAGATTTTCGGGTTCTCTTCAGTTAGACTGAAGAGGTAAGCGTGACAACGGAACTTCGTGTTGCTCTATTGGGAGATGCAAAAAAAAAATAATTAGAAATAAATGATACTGTTTAACTTTATGGAGTTAAAGTCACGAAAGTCAAAAAAGAAAAGCGGTAAATGTCTTATATTTACAATTTCAGAAATGCGGAATGTTTAATGCAGTAAAAAAATATATGTTTAGGTTCAACATGCTAATAATTGTTGTTTATTGGGGTTAAACCCTGTTACTAATTATCTATTAATTAGCTAAATGCATCTCCCTGACCTATGGGGATGATTTTGTGGGTATTGGGGAAGTTATCGAGTTTCGTGCCCATTGAGATTGATGACTGACTGATTAGATTGTTCAGAACTATCAATTTTCAAAGTTTCAAAAAAATGGCCAAAACCCATATTACATTAAGATTGTGCTGGGGTGTAAAATTTACAATTAAACCTTCATATGGACCGATGAAGGGTATTCGATGCGCGGTTCAAAAGTTAGATTTTATAGGCGAAAAAATGTGTCCGTGCGCTGTGGCGGTAATCATTACTTAAGGTTTTAAATCATGCGCAAAACAGACTAGCAGATCGATTTTATTTATAAATTTGTCGCCGGCCAGTTCCGTACTTTGTCATAGAGATTGGTAACCCGATCTTTCACTGGCGATCGAATCAATCATTGACCGATTTCTTAAATGATCCAATCTTTTTAATCGCTTATTCAATCAATCATTTTTATAAGCGTACCAAAATAAACGTCCCAGCGATGGTCGATCGGTCAATATTTCAATATGGTGACACATAGCATACTGGACTGGTTATTGATTGGCATGAACGTTTGCACTGTTTACAGAATTTAATTATAGAATGAATATCAAAGCATAAATATTTTAGTTTTAAATTTTGCCGCGACTAAGAAAATTATCCCGTGGCCTTTGATGTGAGAATGACGTTACGTTATTTTACGTATATCAGTCGGGTAGTGATTTGATCACCGCGATCGTACGTGATTCGATCGTTCAATATTCATAAACGATTCGGTCACTGTGATCGAATTATTCACGATTGGCGCTTCTCTACTTTGTCAATTTGACGCCATTTTGCTAATATTTCGCCTTCTTTGGAATTTGACCGCTTGTGTGAGATTTTTTAGTTTTTGGACTGACTTATTTAGTGATTTGTAATAGAATTTCTATATAATTATAGAATCTAAACAAGTTTTACTGTTTTGTTGTTTTTTTTTTGTTATATTACACTAAAGTGGTTGTGTATTTTTTATTTAAAAAAAATAAAGTTAGGAGCGAATAATCACTGATATTTTAAATTTGTAATAGTATTAACATATTAAATCTGGTGTAATATTTTATTTTGTATATCTTGTCAAACATACCAGAATTGTTTTTAATTATTTCATTGACCACATTAACCTATTTAAAAATAGTTTTAAAACCATTACTTATGTTAAATAAATGTACGCCTATAAAGTATTAAGTTTTAATTTCCTTGTTTAGGTCAAAATTATTAATGTTCCGCATAGTCTTTCCAAAAAACTACTTTGCATAAGACGTGTTAATAAGTCAGGTTTATTCTGTCATATACAAGAACTTAAAAGACTGAATCTGTTCATTTTCGTTTAAGAATGACACTTAAACAAAATATATATTACACTGGTTAAAAAATGGTTACTGGTTTTTTAAACCAGTGAAACACACTGGTTAGATTGGGTGTTGTTCTCAAACGAAAATAAATATATTGTCCATTGTAAGCTCCTTAAATTTCTTTTGTTCTTCTAAATGTTACTGCTATGAAAAGCCACGAATTGTTTTACTGGTTCACACCTGATGCGTTGCAATTAATAATAATAAAAAATGGAGAATGCGACTGAACATGACTCCTGTGGCTTATCTAAGAATTAACTTTGTGTTTTATCTCTACGTATTTTTGTAACACCATCATAATTTTAAAAAAATTACAAGAGTTGTTTATTTTGGAATAAAAAAAATCTGAACAAAAAATGTATTGCAAGAATCTAAAAGGTCAGTGACCATGGTAACAACATAAAACGTATTCCCTTGGAGCATATACCTATTAGAAGTACCCTTGCCGCTTGGAAAGCGAACATTTGTGCGAGAAAGAAAGAATAGCGATATAACCTTTTTCTCCCTCCCACGTGCTCATTGATCGATTAATCGGCACGTTGGAGTCACGGAAAAAGGTTATGCTATAATTCTTTTTTCTCTCCCGCACTGCCAAACGGCAAGGCTGCCTCAAGTAAATATATGCTCGTTTTGTATAAATACAATGAAGATATTTACAATATTCTTTCATCGCTATTGAAAACAAAAGTCTAAGCAGGAAAAAAGACGTCTTTCGTACCAAGATTTTTTTTACCCTTCTGTTTATAAGATTGTTCCAATCTCGCAAAAAACCGTTTATTGTACTTCCATATGCAGGCCAGTCAAATAAACGACAGGTGACAGTGTATTACACGATCCCTTTACTGATCCCCAACCAAAGTAAACCCTTTTAAATACACAGAAACCCTCAAACTTTGTCGTTTTTAAACTGACAAAAAATCGTGTAAAATAGTATGTCACGCGTTTAATTGATTCCTAAGTCCGGCAGTGGTCCTGCTTTTTAAATACGCATACTAAATGATACTATCGTTTGTTTAGTGCGCGCTAGCATAAACTTGCCATAAATGCCATTAGCCATTACATATCTAAAGTTAGGTTATCTATGCTTTGGATACACACCTTTGACATTTTCCTATAAGAAGACGTCATATTTACAAACAAATTTTAAAATTGCGTGATAAAATACCTTGGAGTTATTTTGACGATATCTTTTAAATAATTAAGTTTTGCTTAAAGGAATGCTATTTTTCAGATGTAAAAAAATAATTTTTATAATTTTTCAAAGTTTTTAATTTGTTGTGATTTTTTCCTTTGTATACAGGATGTTGTTCATGTTTTAATCCATTTAGACAGTCTTAAATATGTTTTGCTGTGATTTTCCTTAGGTTTATTGAATTGGAGTAAATTTGACTAGGACTGCTTTATTCCTTGTTTTTTTTTTTTATTAAAATCTTCTTTTTTTGTTTTTATTATCTCTTTTATATTAAATTTTTGGTAGTTTTTGTCTTGACTTAGTATTTCGTTTGTTTTAAGTTAAATTGGTGATCTGTTTGGCACTCGTGTTAATGCAGCGCGGCGAAAGCGTTTTTATCATATTAATGACCGTTTAGTCTTTTGTAAAAGATTATTAGTATCTTGTGTTATTTTCTTTAGAACAGTTTTTTTGTTTTATAGAAAAAGAGATTTTATTAATAATTCTTTTTTATCTTTATCTGGCAAATGATTGTCTATGAATGTGTGTTAACCTTTATTTAGGATTTCAGGTCTTTATTTTGAAGAGGTGAAAGTAATTGCTCTGTTAATTAAACCTAATATTAGGCTATTAAATTATTAGATATATTCTTATGTTTTTTGGGTCGCCCAATTCGAATCTGATGTCAAAATTTCGTTATTAACTATTGACAGCTGCCAACTAACTGTCAAACAGCGATTAGCAATGAATTTCTTTTTTATGTTTTTCACGTCGCTGAGTTCAAATCTAACGTCAAAAAGTGGATATTGACAATTGACAGCAGCAATTGATCGCTTATCGCTGTTTGACAGTTAGTTGGCAACTGTCAGTAGTCAACATCGATTTTTCGACATAAGATTTAAATTCAGCGACTTGGAAAACATAAAAAAGGGAATTTACCAATTTCGATTGTAACCTAAAACACGGAAAAATGTGTATTTTTTTATATAATTATGAATTATACTATTGAATATGACCTTATAAATTTGTAAATAATGATCGATTTGTGAAGCTTTGGAGCTCCGTAGAAGCCAAAATCCGCAAAATGGAGCTTTGTGCCCATTGAGACTTTTTCTCAGGATAATAAAAGCTTTAACATATCACTTTTAGCCCTTTTCGCCGGGGTCACTTCCCATAAGAAACGAATCGATCTGTGAAGATTTGGAGGTCCATAGCAGCCAAAATACGGATAACGGAGTTTCGTGCCCATTAAGACTTGTTCTTGGGATGACCAACGCTACAACATATATCGATTTAATAAAGTAATTAATAAGAAATGTGCTTTTCTTATTAAAAAAAAAACTATTTACCCAAAGTTTCTTGTACTTCTAATATTTTTTGTTTTAATCTCTTTCCTTAAAAAGAATTTTAAAAAACGTGACATAGTAGACAAAAAACTAACTACACCACTAATAAAAAAATATTTTAAAGATTTTTACTAATTACCCAATCTCGAGATTACAAAAATCTCCTTTTACATGATTTGTTAAATCGCGTTTTAAACCTTAAAAAATACCCAATAATTTATTAACTTACCTAAATTTTACAGCACGGGTATCTAATAACGTGAGGTTTCTTCGGTAACGGAAATTAATACTGACCGAGAACTGGCTCTGCCGAGTGATTAATTAATGGTTTCCGCCTTTTTTCTCGGGCCAGTTTTATGTTACGCCCTGAAAAATCATTTCCAAAGAAAGTTGATGTCGTTTAAAAGCCATTTATCATGCGGAAGCATGGTGACCACAGTTCGTTAAAAAAATACTCTTTTGAGCTTGAAACAAACATTATTAGATTTAAGAAAATGAAAAGGTATTATTTTTTAATTAAAATATTGGCAGAAGTTTTAGCGTGTGATTTTTAATGCCATTAATATTTTAAATAGGATGCGTTTAAGAGTTTACTTTCTTAATATTCACTGAAATCGGGAAACGTACAGCAGATACTATAAATCTTTATATTAAATTATTGAAATTGGAACTGACCCTTACAATTCCCTGGAAATTTCAGTTCTCTGGTTCAATACTTGTATTTTCTTACCATTCAAATAGCTTTTAACCCAGAAAAAGAAAACTTTCGTAAGATTTTCTATAAATTAGCTGCTTTGAGCCGGCATTTAATCTTATTTTATTAATTTTTTTTAATAAAATTTTGTGTCACTAAACACCACCAAAAGCGATTTTTTTTTTAAAATGCATTTATTTTTGCTATACATCTATAAAAAAATGCTTATACAAGCTGACGAAAACAAGCAGCATTTTATGCTCTTTTAACTGCAAAAGAAGTAAGGTTATAAATAAAACTATCACTTCAAGTGCAATAGAAACCATCTTTTGCTACAGGTCTACTGGTATTGCCTTTTTTTCTTCTTGACATTAACAATATTTTCTCTTCCACGATTATCCCCGCTTATAGTTTTCCTGGCGCTAGTAACTTTAATTATTTTTTTAAGCCAGTCTTTAAACCTGAATTGAAAGTCGAGGGCAGGGTAATGCATAAATCTCTTTCAAGTAACATTTAATTAATACTGGAATGGGATAAATATAAAAAAAAAATACAAATCAAACTTCTAAAATAAAAAATGTATACTTTTTTGTCTGTAAAAAAAACAATAGTTTTAACTTTTGTAAGGTCTAAACTTAACTAAGACATCACTTAAATTAAGAGATCTTATATACCAGTAAAAACCAAAATTAAGGAACGCCTAAATAGCACCTCCTGATTTTTCCATTAAATACAGAGTAATTTAAAAATCGATTACGAAACTTAAGAAGGTGATTCTACATGATAAAATAAGGGCAGAGGCTTATATTATAATTTTCCAAATGTCATTCGTTTTCGAGTTACAATTACCTGGTATCTGGTGGTAATAAAATGAGAAAAATAAATTTACCACTTACGTTTTAAGGGCGATTTACGTCTAAACGGTTGGATTTAGCGAGTTAAATGAAGAGCACCTTTTTTAAAGGCCTTGCATCAGTTTTTAAGAAAATATGCTTAAAACTAGTATAGCTATCAAAACTAAAAAATTATGACAAAAAAAACAATTTTCAATGTAGGCAAAGTGCCCTCTAGCGGCACACAATCAGTGTGAATTGTTACTAAAATGATGAAGCGCAATTAACTTAGTCTACGTTTTAAATATTAGTGGAATCGGTTTTTTCGTAAGCAAACAACTTGTCTAAACGACATTTTTTCTAAAAAATTGCATTTTTATATATATTAGCATATTTATATTAATCTATATGTAACAACCGTATGATTATGATACTGGCAAGGTAGTCATTCAATTAGTAGTATAATAACATAAATATTACTCATGTAAATAAAGCATGCCACGGCAATGTCACCAGGAAGGATAGACCATAGGATTTTGGTAAAATATCACGAAATGACCCACACTAATTTGTATAAATTGTGCATTCTGAAATTAATAAAACCAGTATTAAAACGTATTTTACTAAACCTATATATGAAACTAGGAAATAAAAAAATTAGGAGAAAACCCCTCTAATTCCTTTCACAATTTAAAGAACAAAAATTAAAAAAATTAACTTTGTCGGCTTGTAAGTCGAAAAAGAATGATATTTTGAAAAAAATATATATAAGGCTCTACCATTATTTTGTCACGTAGAATCACCCTGTTAAGTTTTGTGCTCGATTTGTAAATCACCCTGTATAATACTATTATTTTGTAACCCCACTTTGTAGATATTACAAAATAATAAATATAAATATCAATATAAATATTGGAAAGTACACAGTAATATTTTAAAATCAGAACTTTTTTATTACTTTCAGTAGTTCTTTATATCGGTTTGAAACTTTATATATTTACTGGACCTTGTTTTTAGTAAGTTTATATTTTTTTATTTTTTTTTTTATTTGTAACTATTTTTAAAACATAAACATACATAATGAATTAAGCCAGTCACTTTGCTTTTGCGCGGTGTTCGTTTTTTTTTTGTGTTTAAAAATATGTTTAGGCGTTATACTTTTTGCATTCATTTCGGTATAATTTTTTTAAGATACAGCTCTACCAGTTAAATATTGTTACATTTCACTAATAGGCACATTTATTAATTTTTTTAGCGAGCGTATATTATGAATATTATTACCGTATACAAAACATTCATTGGAAGCATTTACTAATGCATAAATCATTTATTTATAAAAATTATTAAACAATTATTTATAATATAGGCAACTTAAAATACACAAAAAAAAATATTGTGTCTGTTTATCACCTTGTCATTCGAATAACGATTATTAAAATATCTATCTAGTTGGTTGCCTAAAACGGAAATACATCCCAAAGAATATTCAAGAAAACGTATAATTTCACAATAAAAAAAACGACCACCGTCAAAATACTGTAAGAAACTTGGGCATTAATTTGCGGATAATAGCTTTGTTAAAAAGATATTAACGTCTCTCGTTATATCTGTTTTAAAACATTTATTTTCTCTAGTGTCAACTTGGAAAAAAGTGTAAAGGCAAAAGGGCTCGAAAAACTAGAAATGATGGTCTTATTAGAAATTAACAATATTTGTAATATCGTTAAAGTGTTGCGGTATCTATAAATAGCGCGCAAGTTCAGAGATTCGAGATCTGATGTTCGTCTACGGTTAAAGACACACCTTCTGGATACCAGGAACGACCGATGGCCGGAAGTTCCCAGGTCTTGTAAACAGTTTGTAATTAATCTTTTAAGCTGGTATTTATAGATCCTGCAGTTAGTTATCGAGGAGGAGTTGATGACGACGGGATTTTGATTTTTTTTTGGAACTTGGAGTTTAATTTGTTTATTTTTGTTTTGGAGTGTTTACTCCGGGAATTAAAATCGTAAACTTCTGGACTTTACTTTCCAGGAAACGAAACAGAGTTGGCCGGCGCCGTGTATCGACCGGTAGATCCAGGCGCCTTATTTCCCCAGAAGATAAATGTATTTATAGGTTAAGACTAAGGAGGCCGTCGCCATAGGGTAGGTAGCTCCGACACCTTAGTCTTGGGGTATTTAGTTCGCGCCGCCGGTTTAAATTAAAGAAAAGAGTTTAAGAAGATTTACTGAAGATTTCTACGCCGTTTAGTGAAGAGGCTAGGGGTTGCCTCTTTGCGATTCTTGCACCAGGGGGTGTAGTGTTGAAGCTACGTCGTAGCAGTTATCTCCGTAGCCAGCCCTTACACCAAGAGCGTGAAGAAGGCTAGGAAACGTAGCAGTACTATTCAGTAAAGCTGTTTGCAGTAAAGGCAAGGGTTGACCTAGGAGGTGCTGAAAAGGGGATTGGACTGGCCGTGGTCGGCCACCCTTTCAGTTTTAAAGAAAAGTGATTAGGAAGTGTAAAGGAGTGTTTAGTGAAGTTATGGTAAAGGCCGTGGACGGCCTAGGGAGTTTTAGCACCTGGAGGTGATCGCGCTATGGAGGAAAAACATCGCAGCCGTGGTCGGCCATCCATCAGACTTTAGTAAAAGTTAAGAAATAGTGTAAAAATAGAATTATACAGGGTTTCACGCAAGGCTAAGGTTGGCCGTGACACCTGGAGGAGATCAGGAGGAAGCAGAGCCAAAGAGACCGTGGCCGTGGTCGGCCGCCCAGATCTTGACTAGAGGCTCAGGGGAGTCTGAGGAAACAATATACATGATTTGACCCTAGGCCAGGGTTGGCCGTAGAGATTTTGGACCTGGAGAACTTAAAATGAGTAGAACTACAACTAGGAGTGACGGCCACCGGGAGCAAGGCATTATAAACGACGTTTATCAACTATTAAAGGGACTGGATGTCACCGCCATGTCCAGAGACGTCGGCCGGGGAAGGTGGGTGATGAATGGGTCCACCGCCTCCAACAGTCAAGGGGTATAAGAGTCTTGTTCCCAGAAACTGAGCTAGCCGGAGGAACAGCTCGCGTACGTTGGCTCAGTGAGGGTGACAACCCTCTGGGTCCCGCACGAGAAGATCCACTAATGACCCTAGATGCACTGGACCGAATTTCGGGGCAAAAACACCAACGGAGTTTGACCGTAGAAGGCTCAAGTTAACTACTCTTGTAACACTTATGATTTTTGGTTTAACTATGACGATCAACTAAATAATTTTTGGATTATACTTGTACACTAAATATGGAAAAGAGAAAACAAAATTTATCCGAAGATAAACCGTTTTTAAAAAAGTAGACTTTATTAAGATTACATATTTATTTCGTTTTAAAATACTATCCTTAATACAAGACTTCTTTATCCACGTTTTAGTTTCAAAAACAAAAATCAAAAGACTTAAAAGAAAAATGATGTACTTAAATTAAATAAATTGCACGATTATCTAAAGTAGGGTGATAAATAATTTGATATAAGCACCTTATATTTTACCTAGAAACCTGATAATTTAAACGATCTCTGGCTTTAAGAGTGGATTTTAAAAAGTATCTTTTGCTAAGTATCAAATTTCTTACGAATGATTGAAATTTATGTTTTTTTAAAAGTGTTAGACAATGTTAA
>JAHBCN010010443.1:0-31865 GCA_019359885.1 Listronotus oregonensis | reverse complement strand
TTGAAAATTTTTTTATACGTGCAGCGAAGAAAATATAGCCAAATAATAGCAAAGTTCTAAAAAAAATTTTTTTTCCTAGAGCGTATCGTTTGGAAACAGGTTTTTTTTTCAGACGTGAAATGGTATCATCGGGCCCCAATAGACCTCCATGCGGATAGCTGCGTAATAATACGTTAATAGTGGTGGGTCGAAATTTAGATGTGTGATGTTTGAGTTCTAAAAAAATTTAACGATTATTTGTAAGAAAATGTTTATGAGGGATCAAATCTGTAAACAAAGACCTAGAATACAAGGATACTATAAAGTCCTGAAAGAAAGGCAGGACAATCTAGCAAAAGAAATTTTGTCAAAAAAAAATGGTATTTTAAATGGCGAAATAAAATGAAATATCATATAGGCTGTCATAAACCTTACACAAATTCTCAAAACTATTATCATATTTTGCAATCAGTCAGTAGCGCCGATCCTTCAAAAAAGGGATAAATTTAATCCATATTTTAAAATTTTAGAAAAATGTGTTTTTTTGCAACACAATTAAAAAAAAAAAAAAAGTTTAATAAAAAATCTGTTTAAACCAGTAATTTAATTATAATATAATGGGTACCTACATAGTATAGTTGGTACCCATTATATTAGTTTATATTTTGAAATGAAACAAAATACAAATTTTATCCTTATAAATATTGTTTAGGATATTTATTTCTTTACATAGTACTAAATCTTTTAAGGTAGAGAAAAATTTATCAAAAAATTAATGGCTGCCAGGAATAAAAAGAAAATATAAATCTAAATTAGGTGGTATAAAGATTTATTTGCTTTTAGGAAATATCATAAATTATGTTACAGCCACCATATCTAAAAGAACCAAAAAATCGCACAAAAAAAGAAAAATGATTCCCAATACTGCCCCCAAAACCTATTCAAAATAATTGACAATATCTACCTCTTTTTTCAAGTATTGGTAGTTCAGATAGATCTTTTTACTTCCTAAAGAAAAGTCCCAAAAATTTAAACTTTTTTACGAGAAAAATTAAAATATTTAAAACAGTTGGGTAGATTTATAAACCCTAAAAAACTAATCATTGTTATTAATTTCCCACCTTACTAGTAGGTTTATTAGACTTTTTTTTGGGTGCTGGAAAAAAAAACCATGCACGGAATTTGTTATTTTTTGATTATACAGTCAAGAGTTCATCATTTTTAAAACACTTTGAAAAAAAATTGCGAAGTTTATGTCTTTTTAAATTTAAAATTTTAGAAACATATAGTACATAAAATATAATCTAGGGCTTCGTTAAACTTTTTTTAAACAGGAATATATAATTTTTGATCACAATTCCGGTTTGGCTTGAGAATGCACCTTCGACCTCGCCTCATTCGGGAAACCATCTTTTAAGCCCTATAGAGGCCATTTTTTTTAGGGGCCCAAATTAGACGCGAAGGGCCATTTCTGAGCTCGGGAAACGGATTCAGGGCGAAAAAATGGGGGACATATGTCCCGTACAAACGTTTTTGCGACGCATGTATTTATTAAATGTAAATCAAATAGTTAAAATTAATTGTCAAATAATGACCAATTTTATAATTTCAATAGGCTTTTTTGGGTGAAAAAGTTCATTGCATTTTTTTTTTTCTTAAATAATAATTTTAAAAAAATTTTTAAATTCAAATTTAAAATGTAATTCCATGAGTGATTTTCTTTACCAGACCCAAAAAAGTAATATGTAAGTAGTTATTTAGACGCTTCTTTCTAGCATTCTTCGAAAAATTTTATCCCTTTCTGCCTCAAAATATTTTATAATGTTATTGCAGGCGAGATTTACCTCCTTACAACATTTTAGGCCTTCTTTCCCAAAATACATGTTTTAATTAGTATAAATCGAACAATAAGCGTTTTTCTCGAAACTACTTTTTCCAAGCTGGCGTGCATGATATCTCAAGTTATACTTAACCGATTTATTTAAAGTTTAGTGAGAAGCTTCTCAATATATTTCCTTTATATCACCAAACAGATCAAAATAAAAATTTTGATTTTTACCATTTTTAAAAAAAATAAAACTGCTAAAAAAAAGGTAAAACTATTTTTTTTAAATGGCCGCATTTTATTTTTTATTTCTTCGAGCTTGAGGAGATAGCTACATCTTCACTGATTAAGAATCCATTCGATTTTTTTATTTCAGATGACCAGAAGGGTTGAAATCCTGCACGCCACGACATCTCTTTTTTTTGGACCCCTCACTTTACCAGCTGACAACTTTCTGAGTTTTTAATTTTTTTAAGTTTTAATTTTTTTTAAAATTCAAAAAAGCTTGAAATTATGCCTCTGCCCCGAATACCCTTTTAAAAAAAAAAAAATCAAGGATTGGTAGGGAGGCGCTACCCTCGGGGCCCGCTCTAGGGGCGGACAACCCGGACATTTGTTCGGGGCGGCAAATCTAAAGGGTGGCATTTTGGCTGTCAATGTGACAAGTTGCCTAAATGGTTATTTTTTTGTGACGAATATTAACTTGCAATTCAAACATTTCTTACTTTATTTTTTTTCTTAACAGCTATTCGATCAAAAAATCCCCAGCTCATATGAAAAAACTTCAGATTTGGGCCCCCCGCCGATTTTGCCAATAACAAATTTCCCCACAATTTTAATGTTTCCTACACCCTGAAAACGTGTGGTTAGGCAACATTTTATCTATAAGAGTCGTATTATTTTGGATTGTTTTGCGTGTGATTATATTTTGTGGTTCAAAGTTTTTGGATGGATAAAAACCTTCTTATTTTAGTGATTAGTGTTTTTAAAAATTTGGACTATAATTTTGTGTTTATTTTTTTATTAAATATCGAAAAAAATGACTAGAGGTTGTATTTTTTTTTAAGGGTAACATCCCGCTTTTTTTTTTTGGGTAAGTATTTTTATATTTAAATTGGGTGCTTTTATGAAACGTACCGTTAGGTAACCAATAAATAATAAAATTATGAATAATAGAAAAAAAAAGTTTCATACAAATAGCAGTAAAAAAGAAAGGGAAAACTTCTATTTTTGATGTTTCCACCATGTTTGTGTATTTGGGATTTTTAAAAATAAGGTTTACATTTAGGTACTTTTATTTCATTTAATAATTTAGTACTTTCTTTTAAAGTAAGGATCAAAATTACTAATTACTGGGCAGACCAGGCAAATTTTAATATATACAGGTCCCTCTAATTCAGAGGTTCCCAAACTTATTTCGTCTAACGCCCACTTTTAAAATCAATTATTTTGTAGCGCCCTCCATTTTTTTTTTCACCTTAAAAATCTCAATAACATAACAGTCTCGCCTGGAGTTTAATTAAACCTCTATTCTAAACGACACTTTTCTTACCAAAGAGAGCACTAGTAATGCAACTTTACCATATTAAGAGTATCTTTTATTCAAAATTAACAATAATCAACATTAAGCAATGATAATTTAACTTTACGGTATTCAGATTATCGGGGTAGCGGGCGGAGTGGCGGAAGGGCGAGCGAGTGCGATGCGTGCATGTGGCGGAACGTCACGTCTAGAGGTGAAAAGTTCGAATCTTTTTACTGAATCGATTTATTTGATTCATTCGGTTGGACTCGGTCGTTTTTCAATTTCACAAAAAATGTGATAGTTATCTTAAATAAAGAAATTATTTACATTTATTTTATTTTGATATAATTATTATTTTAAAAAATATATTTGGAATAAAACTTTCAAAAACTATAATTAATAAAAAGCCAGAAATGTACCTCCAATTTAAGTCTTTGTTCAAAATAATAGTTAAAACAAATAAAAAAAGTTCTTTTAATAGTCAAAACTGACTCGAACCGACAATACGCATAAATTGTTTGCTTAATACACCTCTGGTAATGTAAGCAAAATCGAAATATAACAGACCGCTTGCCACTTGCCAGGTCGTATCAAATCAGTCAAATCTTCGAGTCTGATTCTGCCTTATGAACGAAACGAATCATCCAAACTAGGTTCGTTATTCATCGCAAAGCGATCGAGCAAGTGGCTCAAAACGATTCGAATCCATTGAAAACAGGAAATTAATTTATTCGAATCAATACACTGATTCGTTCTTTTTAAACGAATCGTTCGCGAACGACATATCTCTAGTCACGTCAGTCGCCGAATGGTCGCGAGCCGCGGCTGTGTATTTGGGCACCTGCACTCCGCAAACACGGACCGGCGAACGTTGACGGACTAAAATACAGGATTGCACAAATAAATCGAACAATATTTGTTCGCGCCAAACGTGAATTATAATCGAACCTCTAATTTTAATTTTATTTTTTCTTTATTTTTACTAGATTAGGTACATAAAAAAATCCCGCGTTCGGCAAGTGTTCTGCTTGGCCGCAACAATATATACGACATAATTTTAACACGTGTCTTCGGAGGTGGTCACCTAACCTACGACACTTGAAGACACGAATATCTGTCAGTGTTTAATACCCATTACTAAATATCTTAAGATATAAATAGCGTTGTGAACGCATTAAGAATATTAAATATTTAATATATTTTTAATTTATATTTATACAATAAAATAGGAAAAAAATATGAACTAATAAATGGATGTTGTGTAGTAAAAGGATTTTAATTTCAGTGAATTTTAAAATATGAAGTACTGAAGTTACAAATCACCCATCGCCCCCAAAAAATCACATCAGTGTCCCCCAATTTTTTTTTGGGTCGCTTACCGCCCCCCTATAGGCCTCCAGCGCCCACAAGGGGGCGTTATCGCCCACTTTGAGAAAGACTGCTCTAATTGAATAAAAAAAGTACAATTTTCTGTATTTGTTTAAAAAGAAATTAGATTTTTGGTTTCTTAAACTTACATTACCAACTTTTTAAGCACGACATACTGTAGACACATAGAATTTAACGCATTAACGGTTACTGTTACAATGGATACCTAGGTACCAAAGGTTACTAAACATTTTTAACCACTGTTATTCTGTCTCATGAATGTTTGTTATTAGTAAAAAATATATGCCTAAAAAGCAGTTATAATTTTTTTTACTTTTTAATGTACAACCACAATCTTAGGATTAGATTAAACTCATTTACACTATCTTACCCTTTTTTATCACAAAATTGGTGATGAAAAAGTACATGAAACTATCATACAATGTTTGAAATTTATTTTAAAACAATCGTGTTTTTATTTATTTACAAAGATTTTTGGTAAAAATACAAAACTCCCAAAAATATCGACCATTTAAATAGAAGGATGTAAAGTGGCGCCATCTATTCTTTCCATATTATATCAGATGATATAAAATCCCATATTACACAATAATTTTAAATATTCTATGGTAGTATCGTTTAATAACCAACAATTTTGTGGAAAAAAAAAAAAAAAACAGTGAATGCTTCAATTTGACATTTCATGATGTCAACTTTATAGATAGTAACAAAGAATTATGGAAGTCCGGCTCTGACCTACTATTTATTGGGCAAACTCCGCGGGGCCAATTCCCCTATTCCCGCTGCCCTGCACGCCTGGAAAATTTTGTTCTACAGTATTGGGCTTCCATACACCTTTAAACTTCCTTGGTATCACGTAATAAATAACAAAAAAAAATAATCTAGTTAGCGAAGCATTAGTTAGCCTTCCTTTATACAGAATAGCAGGCAGGGCGCTGCATGAACTTGTTTATTACTTTTATACTTTTTAATTTATACTCTTTTGTCCTCTAGTTGAATGTTAATTATGTTACATTAGGCTTTTTAAATATACGTTTTTATAATAATTTTATTTTTATTTTAAATAGCAGATTTATCTATAAGGGGCGGCAAATTGCCCTCTTGTCCGGGGCGGCGTAAACGCTGGAGCGGGCCCTGCTACCCTTTAGCCAGACCTTTTGACTTTTATGTTTAGTGGTCTTTCAAGGATTATTCACAAATTTTCAAAGTGCCTCAAGAACCTACTTAAAATCGTTCATCAGCTCTCGGACTAATACTCTGTGTTCCAAATTATTATAGCATTTTTCATCTTTTTGAAAATTGATTAGCTCATAAAATTATCAACACCCTATACCCCCTCGAACTTTTAAATCGATTTTTCAAAAATACGGAAAAAATATCATGGTTCTTTACTACTTCATTAATTTTCTCATTTAATACAGTATAATGTAGCACTTATTAGTTAAACATACTATTAACATTTAAATTTGTGAAATAAAATACAATAGGTAGATTACAATATGTTAGAAGAATACTTATGTTACCTAATTTATTACTTTTATAATTAATTAATTAAATTTAATTAATTAGTCAATGCGCTGTGTGTTTGGCATCTGTCTTTTTAGCATATTTTCAAAGTATGAGGAAACTTAATTTCTAAAAATGTATATATTATACGATATAATATATACAGTCATTTTAATAGCCGTTATGTCCTTTTCTAAAATTTGCATCCATTAAAATAACTATATAATGTTTAACACTGAAACCCATAAAAATGTAGAATAGCCTTATTCTACTTTTGCTTGAACAACAGTATATCGCAGTGGTGGATTTATACATTTGATGCCAGTGGGCTATTCAAATTTTGCCGCCCCTACCGACCTTTACAATGCGATACCCTAGTTCACAAGCATATTAACTACAAGTTTTTTCTCAATGGAATCTTCTTCTTCTCTGGGAACCGTCTAGATTTACTAATTGAGGCAGCGCAGCTCTTGGGTTTTTTGTGCCTAATCTCCCTTTATCTCTTATACCAATCCTCCCATTAGTCTTGTTCCTTCGACAAGTCTGTATAACCCCGCGACTGGTTGGTTGATATATTCCTGTGAGCTCATTTTCGGTTGCCCAAATAATGCTTGTCTTTTGTGATTCAACGCTTCACATTTGCACAGGATTTGGTAGGATGTTTCTTCCTCCTCGTCGCACATTCCGCATCTTGGGTTCATTGTCTGAGCCAATCTTGTGTAAGTGTCCTCTTAGGTTATCGTGCCCTGTTAGCAGCCCTACTGTTATGCAAAATGTTTTTCTACTTTGTCTGAGTAGTTCTTCCTTCGTTCTGGGTCTTCCAGTATTCCTCGTGTTTGTTTCGGATCCATTCCCTGGTGTGCCTCGTGCACTGGTTTTAGATACTTTCTGGTCCAAAGTATGGTGTGGATGATCCCTGTCTCGCTAGCTCATCCACTTTTTCGTTACCTTCTCCTCCTGAATGTCCTAGTACAGTTCTTTCTGGCATTCCCATGTCAGCTTGGACGTTACCATGGGGTTTACTAGTGCCCGTGGTGACGCTCTGTTATTATGCAGATCCGTTTGTTTTGATAAGCCCTCCTATTATTTTTTTTGCACAGTGCAGTAAAGCATTTATTTTCGTTTGAAATACAAAAGTGTGGGTTCCTAGTGAAACGGAGAATTGTAAATTCCTTATTTCACTGTACACTCCGCTCCAGTTCCCTGCTCGTTTTTGAAACCATCTGTATACGAGATGATGTCTTCAACCGTGCCGGGGAGATCGGGTTGCTGCCACTCACTTCGATCTAAAATTTTTACCTCGAAGTGTTTGTTAAATAAGTATTGGGGAATCATATGGTCTATTCTCACGTCCAAGATCTTGTCGCCAACCTGACTTTTTATGTCGTTATGCCCAAACTAGCGTAGACAATAGTTGGTTTTTGTTGCAGCCGCAAGTAGCCCTTTTCTTGCCTCTCCCATCACTATGAGGTTATGGTGGAAGTAATGGAATTGTAACTTTATAATTTGTGCACTATCGACCTTATTACACCTACCTTTTTACAAGTTACAGTTACAAAAGTTTTACAATTCCTTTTTGAATCATTTTTTAATCGCAAACTCATCAATTATATAGACGTATGAAATCTTGTTCATTAGTCCTGACTCTGCATAAAAGAGATAAGGCGTTTAGCTTTTCTTGGCTGAAGGTAAACCTTAGATAATTTTTCACCTGTTTTGGGCAAGAAGAGCTTTCCTTACCCGAACAATTTGTCGCTGGTGTACATAGAGCCATGTAAATTGCTGTATCCAACTTTGGATAAAGGTTTTGCCAATTTTGTTTTCGTAGGAACAAAGATAGACTTTTTAATGATCTAGAATCTGGTTTTACCGAAATTCTTTTAGAAGTCGGTAAATTATTAGAATACATTTTTCAAGAAAAGGGCTATTTCGCTGCACTTTTTTAAATTAAAGTGTGGTCACAAGTCATGGGCATGGCCGCCGGCAGGGGGGGTCAGGGGTTGACCGTCGAACCCCCCCTGGTTTTTAAAAATTACTTAACATAAATTAATTCCCGTCTAAATCCTTAAATTTTACAATATCGCCTATAAATTTAAATGAGTATAATTATTAGTTAAAAATTAAAGTTGTGGCAATGATCGAATATTTTTGGTTGTGGTATAAGTGTTTTTAATTCAATTAATTCTAGACTAGTAAATTGACTAAAACTTTTTGACCCCTCTCTAAATTTTTTTCTGTCGGCGGCCCTGGTCATAGGCCACCGAACATGTAATATGACCGCTTGCATTATTTGGTACGTAAACTTGGATGTCTTGGATGAAGTATATTCCCCCTCCGACTCCGGAATATGATAAAATTTGGTCCAGCAATCTGGCACTGTATATATGGTGTCTGGTTGGACGGTTGGGTGATTGCTGTCATATACAGGGTGTACCAGGATGGGTGGCCAAATAGGACAAATAGACTAAACATTTTTGAATTTAAAAATAGTTTTTTGGGGTTATGTTCTGCATAGTTTGAAACGAGAGTTTATCAGATATCATTGGAAAAAAAGCTACTAATGAAGTACCTTTAATTTGAAAGTTAAGTATAGTCCGGCTTAAAGTTGAAAAGGCCACCAGAGTCATCAGCATGCGTTGTTCTCTCTAACTTTAAAATTATTCCCGTTCTCATCGCTATGTTCCAAATTTAACAACGTATGGGTAGAGAGAGAAAGGCCTTTCTTCTTTAAATCGGACTCTAGTAGTCTCATGCGCCCGATTTCCGGCGATCCGATGTACGTTTTTTTTAATTTTGGGTTGAAAAACTTGCATGTTTCAATGATCCGAATTTCGGATATGACATCCAAAGTTAAGAAAAGAAGAGAAGAATTTTTAAGGTGAACCTATAAAACTGCAACGAAAAAGGAAATAACAATAACTTTACTAAAATTGCTTGAATTTTAATTTTGCGATTTGCGTTATCAATTGCATATCGTGCGCTAAAATGATACTGATATAGGTTTACATATCATATTTTTTTATTAATTCTGTAAATGCTTACTGATGTCTTGAGACACCTTTTTATTTACAGTAGGTTTGCCTCATCTACCGAGGTCGATTTCACTCGAAATTTGGACCAAATCGAAAAAAATTCCAAAAAACCGCTATTTTTGGGCTAAATAACCGCTTATAGCTTTATGAACGCGCTCCGCTGGGGTTAGTAAAGGGTTGGAGTGCATGTAAGGGACCAAAAAGAAGTTATTGTTACCGATTTAGTAGGTGTGCCTCACCTACAGAGGTCGATTTGATTCGAAATTCGAGTCAGATTGCGTACATGGCAGTGAAACGACGCTTTGGCCGGAAGAATAACAGCTTAAAGCATCTGAAACAATTCGATCTGAGCTAGTTAAACGGTTAAGCTGTATTCTGAAGACACATACAAACTCTTGGTACTAATATTGCCTGTTAAACATCTTCGGAATCTTTATTTTAAGCGTAATTAGCAAAGCCGTGATGAACCAGCGAAAATATCCTTTGTAAAAAAAACCTTCATTCAGTAGATAAAAAAATAAATTTTCATTCGCGCATGAAAATATCTTGTTAAATGTCATACTTGATGAAAAAAATGATTTTAGCAGATAAGTGCTCAACAAAGCTGTTTTGCAATTTTGAGGTCTAGTTAAGGAGTGACTTTTTCAGGATACGTCATATACTTATACTAATGAATACTGAAATAAACAAACAATAGCTGGAAGGTTTACAAAGTCAATTAATTGACTATACTACTTAAGGACAAACACTGTATAATATAATTTAATGTAAATTGGAAATATGTAATTTAAGACCAATTAAAGCCTGATTTAATTAAGTAAAATCGTGCAACTAGTGTAGGTTTATTAGGGTGTAATGTATTTTTTCTTTGGTATTCGTTACAAGGTTTACCGTATTTTCTTAATTGGTTAAAGAAATGTTTCAGTCTGTTTGTTGGTAAATTGTCTTGAATTTGTTAAACTATTGTGTAAATAATTCTAAAACTGTTTTGTTTTTGGGCAAATAATTAGTATTGTAAATTAAATACTTATTTGCTCTGCATTGGCTTAAATAGGTTACTTACTACAAAAAAATGATTACAAAATGTATTCTTAAACAAACACTGATGATGTAAGCAACTTGTCTGACACCAAATAAAGTTTATGACAAATATAATTTTTAATATCACTTTCTTAACTGAGTTGTTAGCAATAGACTTGATTTTATTTTTCCTTCGGTGGCATAGCATAGTAGTCTGTATTTTTGCCTTTTATAAGTCACGCTGGTTTTTTCACGCTTTTTTTTAGCGAAACAACAACGACTGCTGTGTCCCTTTATTCATATGCCTGTTACGAGGGCAACACGGGTTCAAGTTCCGGCAGGAGAAGAACATTTTTCAAAAGTAGTAGTTATTTATATAATGTCCATGGTGGCAATTCACAGTGGCAATATGTAATGCACTTGAGAAGCATGGTATCGACAAGGCTATCATACGATGGATCCGTCTGATGCTAACTGACAGGAATGTCATCCTGGAGGTTGGAGATACCACAACTGAGACTACAGTCAGCAGAGGATGCCCCCTGGGCGTCTTATCTCCACTCCTATGGAACCTGGTCATGAATGGACTACTGGAGAAAATCAGTACGAAAGGTATACATATACAAGCTTTTGCAGATGATGTGGCCATTATGGTCAAAGGTAAACATGCAGACACGAGAGTGGATATTATGGAAAGAGAGCTGGCAATGGTGGCGAAATGGTGTCAGGAAAACGGACTGACAGCCAATCCATCAAAAACAGAGCTCGTATTATTTACTAGAAGGAGAAAACACACCGAGGAAAGCAAAGTTCGGGAGAGAGAACTAAAATACTCCAGTACAACCAAGTATCTTGGAGTCATACTAGACAAGCTGAATTGAAGAGCACATCTTGAAATGGTAGCGAAAAAGGCCACAGGATCGTATGGCTCTGTAGAAGAGTCGTAGGACGGGACTAGGGACTTTCTCCTAAGGTCATGAAGTGGATATACGAAGCAGTCATCAGGCCACGGATACTGTATGCCTCCGTGATATGGTGGCGACGCACGGAACTTTAGACGGCACAGATAATGCTGAAACACATACAAAGAATGGCAATGAGAGGAATAACTGGGGCAGCATCCACTACTACGACGGAAATGCTGGAGATTATTACGGGGCGCCCACCTCTCCATATAATGATTAAGGCCTCAGTAAGGGCAGAGGAACTAAGACTGGAGCGTGGAGAACGGTGGAGGATGAGGGGGGGCATTGTGACATCATGAGCCAAGTGAGAACTGTGTCTCTTTCGATGAAGCAGGAAAGCGTCCCCCCAGTAATCCACTTAGACCTCATGCACAAGGTAAACATGGCAACGGCGGATGACTGGGCTCACAAACGCTGTGGTACACCAAGTGAAGGAACAGTTATCTATACAGATGGCTCGAGGAGAGAAGGCCGCACAGGCTTCGGTTTGTATGTAGAAGGGACAAACTACAAGTTCTATGGAACAATGGGAAAATATGCAACCGTATTTCAGGCGGAAATTATGGCAATAGCCAAAGCCATAGAATACTGCCTTAATAAAAGATAGAAGGGAAAAATAACCATATGTACTGACAGTAAAGTAGCGATCGGGGCGCTAACAAATACACTGCACAGATTAGAACTTACGAAGAGATGTCGGGAAGCAATAAATAAACTAACGAAAATCGCCAGAGTCAGCCTGCAATGGGTCCCTGGACACAAAGGGGTCCCGGGGAATTAAATTGCTGACGAACTCGCCAATTTGGAAGCTGAGGACAATGGACCCGAATATACCGTGGGAATCTCTTATAACACGGATATGACAGCGATAGCAACATGAATAGAGAAAAGGTTCGATAAGAACTGGAAAAAGCCAGACAATCAAAGGCTATTATTGGGAAAGACCTATGGAAGGACCTACCAATGAGCATAAAGGCATACTGACAGGTCATTGTAGAAACAGACACTATCTCAACAAGATGGAAAAAAGTGAGACAAGTACATGTAGATGGTGTGGAGAGGGAAGAAAAGATGCCATACATATACTTAAAGATTGCCCAGCACTAGGGCACATTAGGAGGAAATGTCTAGGAACGGCATGGCTGGACCTAAATGACATAAGATCCCACCATTAACAGGACCGCATCACTAGTGAGCAAATTGGGGCACTAGTAAGCAAAATGACAGCACCATATCACTGTAAAAGAAATGAAAATATAAGGGACAGTACAGGGTGACGGAACCTGTGTATGCTTAAGGGTTGGTGTAGAGCAAAATGGGGTTAGGCCTCAGTGCTCAGGGCCCCAGCGAGGGAACTCACCATGCTACGATAGATGGATAGATAGATAGATGGTGGCAATTCGGCGCTGTCTAAAAAGTAGACTAAGGAAAATGGAGAATGTTTGGAACATGGATTTGTTGTCGACCGATCGTATCTTGCTCGAGCCTAATAATCAATAATTTCCATATAGTAGTAGCACGTGTACCCTGTGGTTAACCCCTCTTCTGTATCTATCTTTTGTGGTCCTGTTTGCAATAAACGGTTATATGTATTGCTCATTAAAACCCCTGTATGAGGTTTAAAAATATAGGCAACCTATATATGTACTGATATTTATACTATTAAATTTAACATAAAATGATTAGTTACATTTTAAAACTGATCATTATTTATTAACCCACCAGGGTCAGAGCATTCTATATATTTTTAAACGCGATTTAAAGAAATAAGAAAGTGACTTATAATTAAAATAATATTTAATTTTAAAAAAATCTATTCTCTGTTACTAAGACAACCTAAAGTGTTACCCCAGATTAAACATTTGTTAACCTATTTAAAACTGTTACAAATTATGTAATACTACTAATTTAATGTGTGCAAATTAATCTTCAGCAATAGTAAAAAACTGGTTATCATTTTTACATAAATTTATAATAAAAATTTATAACTCAGAACAGATTTAATATATTTTTCCCATTTTGCATCTATCTAATTGTTACAAAATAAACAAACATTATGTAATCTGTAAGGTAGTTATTAATGTATTTATGTCACTATTTATTGCCCGACAAATGAATATAATGTACCATACGCCTATACGTAATTTATACATACAATTTTTCCTTTAATTCGTATTAAGTTATTGCATAAAATGCTAATAAGTGCGGTTCAATGATCATATTAATAGCACATTGCCAGTTTAAAATTTAATTCGTTTTATAACGGATAAATCAGTAGATAAAATAAATCCCTGTTAATAAGAAAACGTTTCTTTACATTTTTTGCATTTTTTTTATCTTGGGACAGACTACAAAGGCTGATGCCTAAGTACTAAAGTACCATGGGTGTCTTAAGTGTGGTAAGAGGAAGTTTGTTTACAAGAAGGAAAAACTTATGCGGGCAGCAGGTTCCATAGTCTTGACACACTAGGGATGAAGGAACAAAGAAGCGGGAAGTTCGGGGCCTCTCTAACTGAACTGTAAAAGTATGCATAAAAGTTACACTAGTGTTGCTCTATTGGGAGCTGCCAGACAAGGAATTATACTGGCCAACTCCTCTGAGCAGAAGCCGTGAAAATACCTATAGAAGAGCGACAGATCCCCTACAGCTCGACGTTGGCAAGAAGAGGAAGCCTTTCTGTGAGCGTGAGATCATTATCAAGACGAAGGGCTTTTCTTTGAATGGAGTCCAGAACGCTGTCCGAAGTGTTGTAGGGGACGCCATTTCCCAGACATGATAACAATATTCTAAAGAGGGTCTGATTTGGGATACATACATAGTATACAGATTGGAAGAAGAGAAATACTTTCTGGCTCGAAAGAGGAATCCAAGCTTTTTGAAGCTGCCGAGGCTATGGACGTAATGTGTTTGTGCTAGTTGAAGTTATTTTCAAAAGTAAGATTAAACGACTCTTTGTTCTACAGAACTTGGCCGCTCATATGTAACGGATGAGCATGGGCTGACTTTTTTCGCGACAGCGAACATGACTATGTTTTCGAGGCATAAAACTGAACAAGATTTTTGGCGCCCCAATCTAAGATAAATTTGAGGTCTTGTGAGCGCTTGTTTTCCAAATCAGAATAACATGGTGGCTTAAGAAATTTAATACTAGAGTGGAGGGTACTATCGTCAGCAAAACTATGAATGGGATTAATTGTGGAAGAGAGAAGATCTTTAATGTGTAGAAGAAACAGAGGTTAGTTGTGGTTAATGACGGGAAAATGACCGTGTCGTAAAAGATTCGATTGCTGGTATGCCATTCAGCCCAGACCATTTTTTAGTATTAAGAGAAGAAAGAATAAGCTTGATCTGTTTGACTCTTTTAAAATGATATCGGACATTTTATGAGAAACAGGGGCAACTATTGGGAGAGGAAGATTAATAGGAGGATCAAGCGTAGAATTGGCAGCAAATTGTTTGGCAAATAGTTCGGCTTTTCCTTTAGAGGTAGAAACAATTCCATCTTCAGAGATTAAGGGTGGAAAAGAATTTGTGCAAAAGTTTTGACTATGAAATGACAGAATCGTGAAAAACTTACCCATCGAAATTTTTTACATTTTAGGTATCTTAGATTTATTTTTTATTTTAGGACAGTCCACGAAGGTTAAAGGCCTAAGTACTAACGTACTATGGGTGGCTTAAGTGTGGTAAAAGGAAATGTATTCACACGGGACTTAAACAAAGGAAAGAAGATCTGCTGTGGGTCTTTCGTGACGGAACCCGCTCTGTCCGTCAAGTATTTGTTTTTGTTTTTGCAAATACTTCAAAAATTGGGAATTACTGATTCTTTTCATTACTTTACAAACAACCTAAAGATGTGATATAGGTTTATACTTAAAAGAGAGAGTTTTGTATTTTACGAATAGGTTGCATACGTGCACCTTTGTGGGCGTCTATTAATTACGTGAGGCATTTAGGGCAGGGGGGTCGAGCCGAATCTCACCTAATTTCACGTGGAGAACTCCCCTTTTTCCCCTTTGGCAAATATCACGTATTTTTTTCACGCAAGAAACAGTGTACAAATGCAGGAACACTGGGTTAAAATAAGTTAACATATTTTTCTATTAAAATATAGCTTATCCTAAGCTAATACAATGAACTATAAGCTTTTACAATGATATTTTCTTACTGTGATTCTTAACCACGTTCTTGGTTCTTTAAATATTTTTCTTAAATAAAAAAAATAGGCAAATGATGTTTTTTTTTAACTTTAACGCAATCAAGCACAGATTAACATATCTACACTAAGTGAATTAATGATGGTTGCATTTAAAAAATAGCTTTATAAAAAATTTACAATTAAAAAAATCCTGTTATAAAATTATTTGAGTAGATCTGCCTGTTTAGATAATGACCTTAATATTTTGGCTCTTTCGTCTCTATCGTGCGTGGTAACTTTTACATCATTTAGCTGTTTTAAGAGCAGGTGCAATTTTCTTTCAGAGACACGCTTTCGTCCCATTTTTTCTACCTGTGAATTTTGCGATTTAGACAGAGATAGAGTGAAGGACATTAGTTTGATCTGATATTAGCAATAATCATAGCGAAAGAAGATCGTTAAAGACCGATTTATCTAAGGTGGTATCTTGTTGAAAATCACCTATTAAATTGTAATTTATGTTTCGTTGCGGTTAAGAAGAAAAGAATAAAATAAACTATTATAAAAGTATATTCTGTAGTGTTTTAATTTTTTGGGATCGAAATCCCGGGACAAAAACCAAATCCCGGTATGCCGTGATTGACCTTAATACTATTTTTATTAAAAAATCTTACATTAGCCAAAATCCAAAAATAAAAAAAAAAAAAAAAAAATCAAGCCACACTTATAGTCCTGTAAATGAAGGGACAAAGCTGTTAATAAATCTGTACAGTTTTCTTGGGGTCTTGGGGATGCTTTCGAGCGAAAAGTTTATCACATTAACAGGTGGGAAAGGGTTGAAAATGGCCCCTCAAGTCTCAAAAAATGGGTTTCCCGCTAATATCTGCCAAATATGCAAAATTTTAGAATTTTTTGTTTTAAAAAAATGAAGACCGCCTTGTAATCTACAAAAAGGGTTTCCCATAATATTTTTCGAAAAATCGATAGTTTTCGAGATAACGGACCCAAAAGTCCTCATTTCAGCTGCCGCTCTACCCTAAATGCGCTATCTTCATGGATTCACTTTAAGCGGGCGGACGAATTGTTCATTACTGGGGAATAATGTACATTTTTAATCATTCAAAGTTCATCGAAATGGGAAAACCGTACCTATCACTGCATAGAGTTTGGGTCCATTCTGATTTTTCTAGAATATTAAAAAAGCAGTCAAGTTTTTTTCACAATATTTTGAGAGAATCTATTAATTTATTGATATTTTTTAAAAAATGTTTGTTATTAACATTTTTTTTATAATGAGACCTTAGAAGTGTTAATGATCCCAGAAAATTTCTTACCATTTTCTTGCGTTTTTGATAAAAAAATGTTTTGTCCATCTGCATTTTTTAGCCGTTTCCGGATTTCTAGAAAATCTAGAATAAACGCGAATCAAAAAGTCATCATCTATTAGGTGTTTTTCAATGCCAATTTAAAGCTACGCGAGTATATCAGTTGATCTAGAGTGTCTAGTTTCCAAATGTACTTTTTTCTTTTTAATAAAGTCCAATAATTTTTCAAAAATCAGGGAAATTCATCACACCAGTGACTCGCGGTAAGAAACTACCACATCTATCCAGTGTGGAATGTTATGGATTTTTCGACGGCCGTTTTTGCGAAAAATATTAGTGTTGCAAAAAAAATGGTAGGGACCATTTATGTACATTTCGAGGTGATCTTCATTAAGCGCAATCTATGTTTGGTTGCAAATATGATTCTCAAATTAAAGGACTTGCGTCTAGAGAGACCCCGGATATTTTGGCTCACGAGCTTCTTGACAGTGATGTCTAATAATCTAACGATTTTGTTATAATCTAAAAAACTAAATTTTAATTTGTAAAGAATACTTTGGGGTCTTTTCTAAAACGTCCCCGCATTTTCACGTCTGAAATATAATTGGGGAAAATAAAAAGCCGCTTTGCTAACCAGAACTAACCATGACCGACTAGAACTTAGGGCTTTTGAATTTGTCTTAAATATACCTACATAGAAATTCTTAACAAAATTTTTATAATTTTTGATATGGTAGAAGTTATACATTTTTTAAAAGTGTAATTATATATCCCCCGGATTTTTTCTAATACGTTGTTAAAATTTTGTTAACTTCTATGTAGGGATAATTTAGACAAATTTAGAAGCTCTAAGTTCTAGTCGGTCATGGTTAGTTCTAGTTAGCAAAGCGGCTTTTTATTTTCCCCAATTATATTTCAGATATGAAAATGCGGGGACGTATTAAAAAAGACCCCAAATTATTGCATTAAAATGTATTTTTTAGCGATTCCCTGCATAATAAAGCAGTTTATGTGCAACACTGTCAAGAAGCCCGTGAGCTAAAATATCCGGTATATCTAGACGCGAGTAAGTAAAGGCTTTTTTAGCATCTACCTTATAGGTGGTAGTGTCAGCAGATATTTGTAACACTGATGTAAATATAAACCTCTTAAAACTTAATAAAATTATGCTTATTAAGTGATATTTCTTTTAATGACGTTAAGAGGAGTAAGATTTATCATATCGGCCTATAAAGAATAATGCTATTTTACACGAAAACCATGGAGAACAGATTAAAAATTCATTATTTTAAAAAAACGGGAGTTTCGAGAATGGCATACCCCAATCTCAGGATTTTCTCGACTAAAAACAAGCCGGGATCCCGGATTTAAAATCCTTATATTCTGTGATTTAAACTCTCTTTTAACATATCTACTGTTAAGATTTTGATGTCCCTCAAAAAACCTAATATAAATGCGAGAGAATTGCATGGAGGTAGGATGCCATTTCTTTCAGTAATACACTTGATCTTCTAACACTAATGGATTTTTAAAATTTTTTGTTGAATTTTAAACAGTATTACTACACAGAGTGTCCGAAAAACACGTACACAAACGGCTGAAGTCAAAATAGGTGGATTTTGGTAAACTTGGTTGTATCTAAACTTTTTTTGTCAAGCCAGTAGAAAGCGTCAATAATTTTAAGAAATTTTTCCAAATTTCTTGAAAAAAATTAAAGAGTGTTAATAAGTGTCTCTTTGCACATATGGCAGAATGCGATGTCCGATGTTTGTTTGTATGTATTCATGTATGAATGTTTGTCCACGCATTTCATTGTGACAATTCTTTTTTCATTGGCTTTAACTTAGGGAGAAGTAAAGATTTCATTGTTGTGTTTTCTGGTTGACGTTTCGATGAGATCGCACTCATCTTTTTCTAGGACTGCTTTGGATAGTATATAAAACTGAACTGAAGTTTTGAAATAAAATTTGGTAGACGTATTTTTCAGAAACCCTGTATACTAGATGAAAAGTATTCAAATATATCACATAATATATCTTATGACTTATAGAATTCTACGTATTTTATTTAAAAGATTAAAAGTGTGATATATAATTGGTTTTTTCATTTTTAAATAAAAAAGAAATAAACAACATGGTGCTTGAAAAAAAAATAAATAGGAAAAGCATTTCCGAGAATGATTAGATTAATAAATTGTTTTGGCAAATGTGGTACAAATAACTACAACAAAATAAAATAAAATATTGATGTTAACCTACAATTTACACCATCTGTCAAATAAAATATAATATTTATTAAATATACAGGGTGTCCCAGAATATGTGGGCAATCTCTTGAAATCTAATAGAAAACCTAAAAATATTATGACAAGTTCCTATAAACTTTTTTCCTATGACCCTCCCTAGGGAGATACAGCTACATAGCGGAAGTCACTGGAAATCGTTTTTGTTTAAATAACTTTTAAAATACTGGGCGTTAAATAATATTTTCCGAATATGATGGTTACTGGATAAGTGTTCTTAAAACAAACCTATTAAATCATATTTAGCTTAGGTCTGCCATGGACGGACTAGTCGACACAATATTAGCAATTTTTTTAACACCCTGTATGATTAAAGCTTTAACACTATTATTTTTGGATAGCTTTAACCTTTAACTAAAAAAAAGGTATTCTTGACTGACATCGATAAAATCAACTGTTTACGAGAAATAAAATATTATGGTTGTCATTTTTTTACATTATAGAGGTGTTTTCTAATTGTACGTTAAAATTTAGGAAAGCAATTTTTGGGTCCATTTTAAGAACAAAACTTCATATAAATGTATGTCCAAACGTCTTAACTTTTGAGATAAAGGGTGTATAATTTTCAAAAATAAATCATTTATTATTAATATCCATAGGCGTGCGCGGGTAAAGCTGGTGTGGGTGCCGAGATAATAATAATAACAGTTATAATAATAATAACAATAATAATAAAGTGAATAAAACTGGATACGAAACATTTCATACATTTGAATCTAAGGATTGTAATTTTTAAATCGAACCTTATCAAATAATAATTATCATATTTTAAATACAGTAATCTTTTTCAGACTAGTGGGGTGCCACGCACTCAGGCACCCACTGTGCGCACGCCTATGTTAATATCTGTAATAACACTTTTTAATATCTGTAATAACACAATTTTAATGAAATTTAACAAATGTACTATGTATATGAATATTTTTAATGTACCACATTTTTTTTTATTTCCACAGTGGCGTTCGTACAGAATTTAACCTGCCCATTTTGGCAAATAAAAATAAATGTGGTACACTAAAATGCTTCTTGATACATAGTACATGAATGACAAATTTCTTTAAAATATCTAAAGAGTTATTACAGATAATAATAATAAATTATTTATTTTTAAAAATTTTACTACCCTGTATCTCTGTTTAGGACATTAGGTTCATATGAAGTTTTCTTTTAAAATGGACCCTCCTTAAATATTGACGTACAATTAGAAAACACCCTGTATAATGTAAAAATACCAACCATGATATTTTATTTCTCGTAAACAGTCGATTTTATCGAGAGTTAATCAAAAATCCTTTTTTAGTTTAAGGTTAAAGCTATCCAAAAATAATATTGTTGAGCAATTATCGTACAGGGTGTTAAAAAAATTGCTATTATTGTGTCAGAGCTAGTCCGTCCCTGGCAAACTTAATAAGCCAAATATGATTTGATGGGTTCATTTTAAGAAGACTCATCTAGAAACCATCATATTAAAATAAAATATTAAATTTCGCCTAGTATTTTAAAGTTATTTAAAAAAAAAACGATTTCAGGGACGTCCGTTATGTATCTATATCTCCGTAGGGAAGGCACGTAGGAAAAAAGTTTATGGGAACTTGTCATAATATTTTTAGGTTTTCTATTAAACTGCTCACATATTCTGGGACACCCTGTATTTTTTGTCTCCACCAAAAAAAAAAACAAAAATAACCCAAAAGTCCATTAAAATCAAAACCTTTGTCTTACTAATTTTTATACCAAATTTAGTAAATTATAGTCCGGTCTTTCTTATCCATTTTTAAGATTGTATTCTCTTCGTCGATATTACATAGACAATGTGTCATAAATAATATGATCTTCGCCCAACCATGTTTTACTAAATTTGTTCATAAGGGCAGAAAAGGGCAGAAAACAGATCCATAATTTACCTTGATGAAACATTGTTCGATACACACGACACATTATCCAAAGGATGGGTTGATTCCAGTCAAAACTGTCAGACGAAAGCACCTTCAAATAAAGGAAAACGCATTACCATAATACACGCTGGTTCAGAAGACGGATTTGTCCCAAACTGCTTGCTCTTGTCTGCAAAGAATATTAAGGATTCTAGCTTGATTATCAAGGAGACAAGTGCGAACTTTTTGATAACTGGTTTCAAAATTATCTTTTAAAAAATATTCCAAACAACAGTGTTATTGTCATGGATAACGCAAGCTACCACAGCCCTACACAAAGCACCAGCTTATCAAGTTCAAAAACTGAAATCCAGGAATATTTATTAGAAAATGATATTTATTTTGAATTCAGTTATAAAAAAAGCAACTTTTAGAAGTCCTAAATTCATATGCAATTAAAAACCAATATGTATGTGATAATTTGGATGAACAGGCTGGGCATACTGTCTTACGGTTTCCTCCGTATCATGTATGTTTAACCCATAGAGCATTTGTGGAACCAAGTAAAATCAAAGATCAGAGCAAAAAATGTTACACCTACTTTAAGTCCCAGTGTTATAAATTTATAAAAAATGTAATTACTAAATACCAGTTGAGAGCTGGAAAATTCACTACAGCACGTTATAAAAATTGAGGACTCTTACATTTCTATCCAAAACAAAATAATCCTATTTTAATTAATCTCAATGATGACTCTGATAGTAAAACAGAATTAGATTTAGATATTTAGAGAAATTTAATATGTATAGATAATGCAGTTATAAATTTATTAAAACTTTGCATATATTTAATTTCTTAATGTAATTTTAAATTATACTTACCTAAATAAACAATAAATTATAAATCTTTATATTATTAAAGTCCGTCCCTAATGTTCTGTCCATTAATACCTACCGATCCGCAGTTTTATTGCTGTCGGCAGGTATAATCCATACATGAAGGCAGCAGCTAACACGGTATACTTTGAGACAGACTATACAAACTTCTGTCATGGGGAATATTAAAAACAATAATAATAAAAAAGTAACCCCACAGTGCAAGACTTTGTTGGTGATCTGATTTTTAACCAAACACCGAGACGCTATCATACCAATACCGATATCAACCCAGAAACTATTGGTAAAAACCTAAATAGACCGCAAACAAAAAACATCTGGAACTAATGGCGCTAACCACTGGTATAATTTGTTAAAGGACCATGTAATACGATAACAACCAAAGGTTTCTTTTTGAGGTTTCGCTGATTTAAGTAATATTTATCTTTCTTACAACCGAAGCAGTAAAAAAGTAAATATATTAAAATATGATTGTTTATTTTATACAAAACTACTAATAGGCAATAATAGGGCAACAGGAAACAACGGTTTTTTTAAATTTATTTTATATTTATTTAAAAATAATTAGTTTAATTAAAATTTAAAAAGTTAAAAAATTGTTGGGCAATTTAACAGTGATTACTTTAGTTTCTCTGAATATGTATTTTAATTGTATCAATACGTATTTATTCTGTTGACTTTCATCATATTTAATTATAGCTTTACTAAATAAAACCTTGAAAGTTGAAAAGATCGATGCAGTTGGCGGAATGTGAGATGTACATATTTCAGAAGAATTATTTGGGAGTTATGTATAACTTATTCAGTTTATTTTAGGTAATTTAAATTATATCGTTTATATGATATAAAAACCTGTAGCAGGGCTCCCACAAATAATAACTCTAAGGCCTGGTTGTACAAACAATGGTTCAACACAAGTTTTCTTGAACTGCAGTTCACTGTTGAACCCAGTTTAGAATTTTGAGTGTTGTACCACTGCAGGTTTACCTGAACTATTAGTTGCAAAGTCCACAAAAAAAGGGAGAAGAAAATTGCCACAACTTAACCTAATCAAAGATTTTATTAAAAAAAACTTAATAATAATTATGAGTATGTATTTGTATTATTGAATTAATTTTTTTGTTTAATTTTACATTTTTCTCACACACTACTGACAAAATAAATCACAGATGATAAATACATATTGTATAAAAAAATAAATCCTTTTTTGTTTCCTGTAATTTTTTGCATCTGCCCCTCCAGGAGATTAAATTTTATTATGCATGTCATTCATGGCTCCAATGCCAAAAAATCCTTGCCTTACAATGTTAATTTCAGATTCAGTTCTTGGCATTTTTATCAATTTTGGCCCCAATTGGGCAACTGATTCTTAAACCATAGATATTTTTCAACTTGCCGTTGACTTGTTAATGCCTCCAAAATCTCCAACAACTTGCAGAAAACTCCCAGTGGCTAGAAATCGTAAAGCAATGCATACCATTGTTAGTGCATGATTTCTAAAAAAATAAATAGAACATTTAAACTTAAAATCAAATGTAATAAAACAATATAAATCTTACTTGTCCGTAACAGATGAAATTTGTTCAAAAATTTCATCTATGATAAATCCCACAGCTTGTTTTTTCAACCTAAACCTAGCCTTAAATTATTTGTCATTCCAAATGTTTAAATGATCTGGTATATTTCTGTATACTTATGGGGACCGAGAGTGTGCAACATTAATAAGTTATTCTACAAAATCCTTGTCGTCTGTCATATCTTTCCATACAAGATCCATTTTTAATTATAAAAACCGAATAGGTATCAACCTGAAAAATATACAATTAAAATATTTAAAACACGAGGTAATCTTTTAAAAAAGTGAGGTTAAAAATTACTAAAAGGAGTTGAACTCATCTTGAACGCCCAAATTCGGACGTTCAAGATCAACCACAGTTCACCGTCTGAACCGGCTATGTACAACGAGTTTTTTCGTTGAACCGATGATCAGCGTGAACTTCGGCTTAACGTCCATTGTACAACCGGGCCTAAGAGTATGTACTTTCCTTAGAGTACACCTTGGATTTTCATTTATATTACCATAAATAATTCTTATTTATTACATTCTTTGCATTGTATATCTATATGTGATAACTTGATGAGAGTCATGCAAAATTCCTACCTAATGATAATTTAGAGAAGAATTTACCACATTATTATTATCATACTTTTTTGATAGTATTTCCGTGTGAAAAATACATAGAACGTCAATTTTTCTTGTGCACAGCCCCGAATTTTATTTTTACGGAATACTTGTCGAAATTTAAAAAAACAACCTCTTTTAACAATAAAAAAAAATAACTTCCAACAGGAAAAAATAAAAAAAATAATATTGTTACATTCTATTCAAACATAATACATTTTAGGACTTTATGCATAAACATTTACCCAACCGCTGTGTTCACACATCGTCGTTTTGGTTGGGCCCAGTAGGATCTTTTGGAACATGCGCTTGAGTTGCTGGTTATCGGCACCGTATGGAACGGGATCCGAAGCTAAGATGAACACAAGGCTTTAACTCAAGGTGTTAGCATACCGTGCTGATGAGTGAATAACATCCTGTGCCTTAAACAGATGTCCCCAACGGTGCCTCTGAGATACAGGGCGACCTCTCAGAATATCTAGCCTTACTGTGGTAATGCGGGGCTCTGCCGTGGTGGACTATTACTTCCCTAGCTCCAAACAGAAAGCGGACAGAACCGCTTTCATAGAAAAAAAAGTGACAAAGGTGACCTGACCGAAACGTATAAATCCGTTTCGAGAGGTGCCACTCAAGGTCACAAGTAGACAAAGGTGCGCCGGCGCCTGTTTCACGGGGAAGGGCTAATCCACCCCGAACAAACAGGTGCTTAGGAAAGGTCCCTGAATCCAAACAGAAGGCGGACAGAACCGCCTTTATAGGAAAAAGGGTTCCCTGGCTTTAAACAGAAAGCGGATAGGACCGTTTTCATAGGATAAGGCCGGACATGCGGCCTCAGAAAGAACATCCGGTTTCTGTAACAAGGACTCTGGTAGCAACCCACGTCACTAGACCGGGAGAGGAAGGCATAATGAATCTAACCGTCTGCTCGTCATACTCTCCAGGAGACAGGGACACCAGGACACATCAGAACTCTCTCCCAATCTGGTATCGGATTCATTAGAAGTCCGATCCTGTTTTATATAATCAAAACTTTTTTGTGGCATATCAAAGACGTTTGATCAGATCTGGCATAATGATAAACATCCTTTCTATATTTTAGTATATTTTCTTTGGGATTGCTTGCGTTAGAATTTTTTAGAAAATGGAACCACTTCGGTCCAGTTCCTGGGGTATAACGAACTGAGCATGTTCAGCCCTATTGACCCCTATGATATTGCAGATCGCCTGTAACAAAAAAGAAGAAAAACCCTATAACTCGCAGGTGATCTAATCAATAATGCTGAGCAGGCTCAGTTCGTTATACCCTGGAACTTGGATTAAAGTAGTCTCATTTAAAAAAAAATAATTTAAGGCGATCAACCCCAAAGAAAAATACTGAAATATGAATCCGTCACAAAACTATAGGACATACCTATCCTTTCTACAGTCTTTTAACTGAACCCTTCCTCGGGTCTCTGGTTTTATTCCCAATCGACGTATATCAGTTTTTGTACATCGTCCCTCTTCTAGCATTTACCAAGTTAACGATTAAGTGCCTTAGGGCTCAGTTTTGGCACTCTATTTTTTCTTCAGATAAGATCTCTTCTCTCATCATCAATTCTATTTAGAGCTTTGCTGACGATGCTAACACCCACTTTAGCATTTTTTAAACTAGTGTTTAAATTCAGTTCACAAAACAATTTCTAAGTAATGCCGAAATCTTTTTCACAGGCCAATCAATTGACTTTAAAAGGACTTAAGTACACCCACAGCCACACACAGCACCTGCCAGAGAGCATCTTTTAAACCAAAACGTTGTTACTTGTACACTTTGCAGGTGTTCTAAGGCAGGCCCACCTTTTCAGATTTTCATTATTTCTACCGTTTAATATCTGGGAAATGGGTTCATCCAAGACTTTTGGCACTTTATCCAAACAAGAGCCATTTTCTGTAATAAAGGAAAGGCCCGACTTAATTTTTAGTACATAAACAGGACACACAGGTGCTTAATTTGAGCAAATTTAAGGGTAAAGTGGTCAACATTTTTAAATAGACATGAATAAATCAAAATAATTTATTTTTGGTAGGTATTAATGTATGGTGTTTAATTTAAAAAACAAAGTAAGTTTAATTAAGGCCAAATATTTTGTACTTGCGATTTTTTCATGTTAATAATATAGCATTTTTTTCCAATTGTAAAAGTAACTTTATAAAGCAATTCTGAAATTTCATATACTGTTTTCGAAAGCAAGATATTACTCTGAAAACAGTCAATGATTTAAAATCACAAATCTTAAACGTTAAAAAATTAATACTAATCAGTAAAAAAATGTAAAAATACTAGCTAAAACAAATATCTAAACAATAACTTTAAGAAGTGCTGGCGAAGACCATAAAGTAAAATGGCTAAAATGAGAAAAAAGGGTTTTAAAGTAAAATATTTGATCTACATTTTTTTGCATAACTCTTCTTTCAAAAATTTACAACAAATTTCATTTTTGTTTTATTCAAGTACCGTGAACAATAACGTCTGCGTGCATAACCCATATTGCAAGTTACATAAGAGGATCGATCAATGGTACTACCGTGGTTCTATATGGTGCGTTAAAGCGCGGATGTGGAAGTGAAACCCCATGCACGGTAACAAAGAGGTGGTGAACGATTGGAGCACCTAGAAAGTGTGCTTCTGGTTCGTATAAAAGCTAAAAGGAAGATTAGCACCACGCAAAGTATTCCACGTAGTTGTATGTCTAACATGAGAGCCCTGGTAAGTTGTACCACCACGGGGTGTTGATATTAAACGATGAGAAGGATTTAGTGCAATATATCGGGACGAGCTGGTGAAGATGTGTTATTGTGACAAAAATAAGGACTGTTTTCAAAAGTGATTTTTTTTTAAGAAGGAAAACGTGGTGATGACAAATAATATTGGATATTATAAGTGCTGCGTCAGTGATATTGTTTTAAATTCCTACAATCTGGGTAACTTTATCTATCAGACAACAATGGATACATTGAGTATTCCTTTGTAAATATTATGAACTATTTGGTTAAAATAGTACATCATTTTCAATTACTATCAACATAACAACAACAATAACTAAAATTTTATCTAATGGCAGAATGCAAATGGCTTCTTATAATTTTAATAATTTTTTATCGCTTAAAATAAAACTAATTAAATAACGTACTGTACAAAAAATCAACAAATTTATCATGAATTGACAATATTTATTTGTAAAAAATATATGTAAAAAAAATTAAACTAAATTTAAAAAACGGCTCTAATATAGTCGCAATACATTAAAGATTGACAGATTTTTTTTCTAAAATGGTGAAAATGTTAAAAAATTAAAATAAATGCAGTTCTATAAAAGCAAAATATCTTAAAGTATTTGTTGATAATAAAGTTACTCAGACTACCTTGCGGCTTTAAAAAGTATTTACACGCTTACATGTAATAAAACTTTATTACATTATTACAATAAAGAAGCCTTTCAAACAGTATAAACTATGCATAAAACGTATTTAAGTGCATTTTAATAAAATTTTTTTTTTATTTAAATATTTTAAATCATTGGGTTTTATTTATTAATATTATGGATATATATATATATATATATATATATATATATATATATATATATATATATATATATATATATATATATATATATATATATATATATATATAATAAAATATTTAAAATGGATCTTTTTCTTAATATTTTTTTAAGCTTGCATTTATTTTTAGTAAAGACAATTAATTATTTTAGCAAAAATATAATATGTTAAATTAATGCACAACAATAAGGGTACATAACAAACATTGTAATGTTCTTACTTATAATACCAATACTATTTGTTTTTCAGCATTATTTTGGGTAAAGTTATAATGTCTATAATGGGCCAGCGATCGCCACCTGATATTAGAATATTTCGATAGTTTCAACTGGCTTTTTAAAACATTTAAGATGTTCCTAATAATAATTGGTACCTTTTGGTTTAAAATGGACCAAAACTAGAAGAAAGGATACAAATCGATTATCGATTAAAACTGACATACCCATAATGGTCATAACCAAATGATAACAAATGATAATATTCTTGCTATGCTTTAACAACAACGGGAACCACTTTTGTAAATTTAACAGAGAAATGACTTTAAGTTATTCATATTTAATATGTCCGAGATAAGTAATGTCTTGTTTTTTCGTTTTCATTTAACCAACACTGTGTCAATAACTTTTTTTATGATTTTTTACTTCCTTCGGTATGTGTAATATGTTTAATTTTCAATAATTATATTACCTTTTTTTCATTCAGTTATTAAAAAAGTAACTTTTTATATTTTCTTTTTGTGTTAATTTTTTTTTCATGAAAACACTGCATATATACATATAATATATATATATATATATATATATATATATATATATATATATATATATATATATATATATATATATATATAAATTTTTATAAATTATACCAGGACTTGAAGATTTAGAGGTGTGCAGATAAAGGGAAGAGAGATCTTTACATCTTTTTTATGAGCTATATAGGATTTTTCGGTTTTTTCTAGTACAAGCGATTCAAAGGGAAATCAAGAGGGTCATGTAGCCGAACACTTTTGATGTATTCTAAGACTTTTAGGGTTTTTAATATATCTTTCCTATGAACCAACATGATCTTCCCCCGAGTAACGCCCAGTACACTGACTAAAAATTAGAATAGGGTAGATACTCATTCGTATATCTAATGTTAACTTCGATGTCCAATAGTGTTTAAGTATATAAGGTAAACGATAGGACCAATTTCTGTGTGCCATAGGGCCGTACATTGGCTTTTGCCTTCTCTAAAAAGGGTTACTGTTTTAAAATAAAGATATATTGTTCATTAAATAACTTTGAAAATAATGAGTAAAACAAACATCGGTGTGTATATAAACTTTACATAGTTTTATCTATTTTTTCGTTAACAGGTTTTTTTTTTGCAGCGTCAAACAAGATCTGACGCTATATTTTTGACCCTATTTTCACCATAAAAGTTTTTTTCTGGCCTATCGCCGAACTTTGGGGGATATGTTCGTCTTTTACAGGTGTTTTTCCGGATTATTCTATGGAAAACTAGCAATATAATTCCTTTCCTTGTAGCTCTTAATAGAGTAACACGCCATGACATTCTTATACATTTCTTTAAGTCCATCCGAAGTAGATCCGAACTTCCCCCTTTTCTTCATCGGGGAAAAGTCAATTAAAACAATTTTTTTCTTTTTCGAAATTTTTAGAAAAGCCTAATTAAATTTTTATTTGAATTTTAATTTTTTTTTTTTTAATATCTCAGCCGCTTTAAAAAAATTTTTTTAGTTTTGCTTGGAAATTAAAGGTTCAAAGCGCGGAAAAACAAAAAACTTTTCAAAAAATTTTTTGGGGAAATTATATTTTTTTTGGTTTTAAAATTTTTTAATATTTTCTAACAAAGTTTCTTAACCCACGTAAGGATGAAAAAATATATATAATGTGTCTTTAGTAGATCTAGCTTCATGAATTTTTTCATAATTTTTAAAAGGGTGATGGGAAGTCAAAAAATTTAAATTCAATTTTTTTTCGCTATTTTTCGATATTTTTTTAGAAAAAATCTTTTAATTTTAATATTTTTTATTTAGATTTTAATATTTTTTATCTAGAAAATAGAAGTTTTAAATAACTTTTGGAATAAAAAGGAAAAGATAATTGAAATATTACTTAAAAGTAAAGGCAAATTAAAATAAATCGTCTTTAATAGTTAATCTTAAGTCTTTTTAATCCAAAAGGCTTTTAAAACTTTTACGCTTTAGAAAATGAAAAAAATAATAATAAAATTGATTGTTTTTTTTATTGAAAAATAGCAAAAAAAATATATTCTAAATTTTTAACCCATTATCACCCTTTCACAAACTATGAAAAAAATTCATAAAGCTAGATTTACTAAAGACACATCACATATATTTTTTCATCCTAACGGAGGCTTTGTTATAATATATTTTTTAAAGCAAAAAAAAAATAAACTTTACGCCAAAAATAAAAAAAAATAATGTGCTTTATTTTCGCTTCAAATGCCTTTAATTAGACGCAAGCAAAACAAAAAAAATAATGCGGCTGAGATATTAAAAAAGAAAAAGGAAAAAATTATGATTCAATAAAACAGTTTCTAAAGTACCCACGTAAATAAAAAAAAAGAAAAAGCACTTTTTTTTCCTTTTTTTAATGATAAAGAATTTTCGTTTTTTTTTGGATATCTCAGCCGCATTAAAAGATTTTTTAGTTTTGCTTGGGCCAAATTAAAGGTCTTCGAAGCGCGGATAAATCACAATCTATTTCAAAAATATTTGGCAGAAAATTCATATTTAAAAAAAAAAAATGTATAAGAATGTCATGGCGTGTTACTCTATTAAGAGCTACAAGGGAAGGAATTATATTGCTAGTTTTCCATAAATTTTTTAAATTTTTTCTAACAAAGCTTATTAACCCACGTAATGATGAAAAAAATATATGTGATGTGTCTTTAGTAGATCTAGCTTCATGAATTTTTTCATAATTTTTAAAGGGTGATGGGGAGTCAAAAAATTTAAATTCATTTTTTTTTCGCTATTTTTCGATATTTTTTTAGAAAAAATCTTTTAATTTTAATATTTTTTATTTAGATTTTAATATTTTTTATCTAGAAAATAGAAGTTTTAAATAACTTGTGAATGAAAAGGAAAAGATAATTGAAATATTACTTAAAAGTAGAGGCAAATTAAAATAAATCGTCTTTAATAGTTAATCTTAAGTCTTTTTAATCCAAAAGGCTTTTAAAACTTTTACGCTTTAGAAAATGAAAAAAAATAATAAAATTGAGTGTTTTTTTTTATTGAAAAATAGCAAAAAAAAATATATTCTAAATTTTTTAACCCATTATCACCCTTTCACAAATTATGAAAAAAATTCATGAAGCTAGATTTACTAAAGACACATCACATATATTTTTTCATCCTAACGGATGCTTTGTTATAATATATATTTTTTTAAAGCCTAAAAAAATAAATTTACCCCAAAAAATAAAAAATAATGTGCTTTATTTTCGCTTCAAATGCCTTTAATTTGACGCAAGCAAAACAAAAAAAAATAATGCGGCTGAGATATTAAAAAAGAAAAAGGAAAAAAAATTATGATTCAATAAAACAGTTTCTAAAGTACCCACGTAAATAAAAAAAAAGAAAAAGCACTTTTTTTCCCCTTTTTTTAATGATTTTTTTTTTTTTTGGAAAATTCAGCCATTAAAAGATTTTTTTTTTGGGGGAAATAAATCTTAAAAGGGGATAAACACAATCTATTTCAAAAATTTTTGGCAGAAAATTCATATTTAAAAAAAAAAAAAATTAGGCGTGTTACTCTATTAAGAGCTACAAGGGAAGGAATTATTTGCTATTTTTCCTAAATTTTTAAATTTTTAACAAACTTTTTAAACCCACGTAATGATGAAAAAAAATGTGTGTGTCTTTAGTAATCTGCTTCATAAATTTTTTTTTTAAAATTTTTTAAAAAGGGGTGGGAGTAAAAAAATTTAAATTAATTTTTTTTTTTTTGATATTTTTTTAAAAAAAAACTTTTAATTTTAAATTTTATTTTGATTTTAAATTTTTATCTAGAAAATAAAAATTTTAAAAATTTTTTGGGGGAAAAAAGGAAGATAATTGAAATATAACTTAAAAGTAAAGGAAATTAAAATAAATCGTCTTTAATAGTTAATCTTAAGTTTTTTTTTAATCCAAAGGTTTTTTAAAATTTTTTTAGAAAATGAAAAAAAAAATAATAAAATTATGTTTTTTTTTTGAAAAAAAAAAATAATCTTTTTTTTAACCCTTTCCCCCCTTTAAAAAAAAATTCTGGCTAGATTTACTAAA
>JAHBCN010010442.1:0-31866 GCA_019359885.1 Listronotus oregonensis | reverse complement strand
GTAACGTTGTTTGTATTTCCATTCTTTATAAAAGTATTATTGTCAGCAACGCGATTTAATTAAAATAAAATAAAAAGAGAAAGGCTAATTTTTTTACGGATTTTGGCTAATTACCTGTTTACATTAATATTGACCGCACTTGAGCTTTCTTCATTTAAACACCGATAATCTGTAAAAGATCTATCGATGTTTATAGATAGCAAGTAAAGCAAAAAGAAGTATCTTTTTCATGTATCCCTTTGCAGTCCATTTAAAGAAACCCGGAGCTTTCCATTTTGTTTGTTTTTTTTAACATGTAGTGTCGAGGCTAGGAAACTTGATGTCTGCAAGTGTCTTTCTCTTTAAATGCTTAAATATTTAAATCCTTTAATTGGTATAAATATTATTTTTTTCATTAATAACTAAGAAAACAGTGTTAGACAAATAAATACATTATCCCGTATATCCCATACCAAATTTTAAATAATTAGCACACATTTTTAAGCAATTAGTCCACTGCATTTTCTGCATTGTAATTGGTTTACCGTGATAAATGTGTCCCATTTTAAAATGCAGCATCAGTTAATATCATTTTAATTTCTATTAAAAAATTTTCTCTGTTCAGGCTTTTATATTTTTATGTCGGTAACAATGATAAATAGTGCTGCTTGAAATATTTCATGTTTTATTTTAACATGATAGTCTCTAAAATAAACATTTTATTATATTTTTTATGGGAAAAAAGCTCTTTTATGATTTTTTAGCAGCTTTTATTGTTATTAATGGATGAATTGTTATTTTAAAAAAAAGTAAATAAGGGGTTATTTTTTTAAAATTGTTTTGTTTTTATCTTGTGCAAAGTTTAATGCCTAAGTACTAGTCCAAGAAAATAGGCCCTGAAATATGAATTTGAGGTTAAAACTTGAATTTTTGATATATTTTTTTTATCTTGTGACAGTCCACGAAGGCTGACGCCTAAGTACTAACGTACCGTGGGTGTCTTCAGTGTGGTGAGAGGGAGTTTGTTCACAGGGACTTAAATTTTTGAGATTGGGAGGAGAAGGAAAAACTCTGCGGGCAGCAGGTTCCATAGTCTTGACACTCTAGGAATAAAGAACGAAGAAAGGGTTGGGGCTCTAACTGAACTGTAAAAGGATGCATAAAAGTTGCACCACGTGTTGCTCTGTTGGGAGCTGCCAGAGAAGGAATATACTGGCCAATTCCATGAGAAGCCGTGAAAATACCTATAGAAGAGCGAAGATCCCCTACAGCTCGACGATGGGCAAGAAGAGGAAGCCTTTCTGTGAGCGTTGGATCGTTAATAAGACGAACAGCTCTTTTTGAATGGAGTCCAGAAGGCTAAGTGTTGTAGGGGACGCCATTCCCCAGACATGAGAACAATATTCCAAAGAGGGTCTGATTTGGGATACATACAGAGGGTACAGATTGGAAGAAGAGAAATATTTTCTGGCTCGAAAGAGGAATCCAATCTTTTTGAAGCTCTGAAGCTATGGATGAAATGTGTTTGTGCCAGTTGAGGTTATTCTCAAAAGTAACGCCGACTAGATTAAACGACTCTTTGTTCTGCAGAACTTGGCCGCTCATATGTAAGGGATGAGCATTCGCAGACTTTTTCGCGACAGCGAACATGACTATGTTTTGAGGCATTAAACTGAACACGATTTTTGGCGCCCCAATCCAAGATAAGTTTGAGGTCTTGTGAAAGAGATATCTGCATTGACCTGCGCTTGTTTTCAAAATCTGGTGGCTTAAGAAATTGAATACTCGAGTGGAGGGTACTATCGTCAGCAAAACTATGAATGGGATTGATTGTGGAAGAGAGAAGATCGTTAATGTGTAGAAGAAACAGCGTGGGTGCCAGCACTGAGCCCTGGGGCACCCCAGCATTTATTTGGTAAAAGCTGGAGGAATGACCATCTACACTAACTGATATACGTCGATTAGAAAGGAAACTGGAAAGCCAAGAGCAAAGCTTAGGTGGAAGACCGTAAGAAGGAAGTTTGTTAAGAAGCCCATCATGCCAGACCTGATCGAAAGCTTTGGATATGTCAAGAGAAACGACCTGGGATTCACCAAGAAACTCAAGGGACCTGTTCCAGTTGTGTGAGACAAAGGAAAGAAGATCAGCTGTGGATCTACTGTGACGGAATCCATATTGTCTATCATGAAAGATCTTATGTTTTTCCAGATACTTTAAGAGATATAGGTCTATAGTTAGAAGGGAGACTTTGGGATCCTTTTTTGGGGACAGGTTGCACACGTGCAGCTTTCCAACTCTCCGGGAAAATGCCCGTGTCGTAAGAGATTCGAAAGAGGCGAGTTAAGATGGGTGCAAGCTCGGGAGCACATTTTTTTAAGACGATTGCTGGTATGCCATCCAGCCCAGACGATTTTTTAGTATTAAGAGAAGAAAGAATACGCTTGATCTCTTTGACTTTAAAAATTATATCGGACATTTTATGAGACACAGGGACAACTGTTGGAAGAGGAAGATTAATAGGAGGATCAAGCGTAGAATTGGCAGCAAATTGTTCGGCAAATAGTTCGGCTTTTCCTTTGGAGGTAGAGACAATTCCATCTTCAGAGATTAGGGGTGGAAAAGAATTTGTGCAAAAGTTTCGACTAATATTTTTGGCAAAGGACCAAAAAGCTTTACTGCCATTTGAGCAAGAGAGAACTTTATCTTTTATTCGATTGTTAAAATGGTCTTTTGCATCTGAGATGGTCTGATTATATTGATTTCTTGCTTCGATGCTAGCCTGTCGATTTTCGGGACTGGGGTTTTGAAGAAACTTTTTGTGGGCTTGAAGTTTTAAAAGTCTGGCTTTGTCACAGGATTTAGAAAACCACGGTTTGTGATTTGAAGTTATGGGGTTCTTTTTAGTGTGGGGAATATAGGTCTCAATGCCTAGTTGAATTGCCTTGGGATGCACGATGGTCGACAACGAGTTAGAAGGATGCGTGGAGAAAGACGAAATTAGGCTTTTTCTGTTGAACGTCACTTAGTAAGAACAGTAGGAGTTATGGTGTGGGGTGCAATTAGTGTAGGTCGCAGGTCTCCACTAGTCTTTGTAAATGGGTCTATGACTGCAGCTCGCTATATACAGGAAGTAGTAGAACCCGTAGTTGTGCCATATTTTCGGAATGTTCCCAATGGTCTTTTTCAACAAGATATGCAAGTCCGCATATAGCCCGAGTGACGATGGATTTTTTTGAGATTTTCGATATCAACCTTCTTCCATGGCCTCCCAGATCTCCCGACCTATCACCTGTAGAACATGTCTGGGACATGATAGGCAGAAGGCTAAGCAGATTACCTAACCCTCTACGCACACTAGCTGAGTTAAGGCATCAAGTTCAAGTGGCCTGGGATGCTATTCCTTAAGAGGACAATGGTCTATGTCTCATTTTTAGCATGTCAAGACGTCTACATGACTGAGGCGGATCCACACATTATTAAGAAAAGTAAGGTTATAAGGTTTGATGCAAGGCTGAAATGATTATAATTTGTAATATTACATTGGCTAAACATATATGCTTAATTTGAATAAAATAAATTTATTGCTTTTTGGTGTACCATTTTTTATAGTAAATAGTATATGCACGAATTTAACTAAAATTTAGTAGTTGTCAGCTTTTGACTTATTATTAATTTTTATTGTACTGAGTCCGGTAAAAACAGTTTTACCGTACTAGTCCGTTAATTTTTTTACGACCCAATACTGTAAAAGTTTATTATTCGTACAGAGACCAAGTTTCTAAAAGGGCGTTTTACATTACAGTATAAAATAAAAATATTAAACCGAATAAAAAAGTCTTTAAAAAGCAATTTTTAATTAAATATAAACTAATTCAAATTTAAAATTTAACGACTACACATTGTTTAAAAGATACAAGAAAAATATCCAAGATATATTTGTTTTAGTGTTTTCAGAAATGGTTTTCGCAGTCTTTTTATATTCTGGAAAAATACCACATTAACAGAATGGCTACGCCATTAGTTACGTTTTCGTGTTCGGCCCACACTTAAACGGAAATTTAATGTGAAAGGCATAATAAAAAGAAGAAAAAATATTGCTATCAATGAAGTGATTTTTCATTGGGGTATGCTTTTGGGAAAAGGAAAAAAAAAATAAAGAGAGGTGCTTCCTGAAAAATTATTTAAGAAATATTAACACTGTTAATTGAAAATTAAGTAAGTATTTTTGTTAAATAAAAATTAAATGAAAATAAGTTTAAACTTAGCTTTTATGTCAATAACAACAAATAGACCGCCGCGCCGGCCCGGCTCATCGAAGAAAAAGGGGACTAATCATACACAGTATGCCTTTATATAGTGATTATTGACTCTATGCGCTGATCATTTATTGATAGGTTTTACAGAATAACTGCGTTTATTAACTAGAAAATAGAACTAGAAATGCAAAAAAATGGCCATTTTAGAACAATTTTACTAAGTATGCCATCTTATCCATATACAGGGTGTCCAAGAATATGTGGGCAATTTCTCGGACTCTAATAGAAAACCTAAAAATATTATGACAAGTCCCCATAAACTTTTTTCCTACGAACCTTCTCCACGGAGATACAGGTACATAACAAACGACCCTGGAAGTAGCTTTTGTTTGTTTAAATAACTTTTAAAATACTAGGCAAAGTTTAATATTTTTTTAAATGGTGGTTACTAGATAAGTCTTCTTTAAATGAAACCATTAAATCATATTTGGCCTATTTAGTTTGCCAGGGACGAACTAGCTCTGTCACAAGAAAAGCAATTTTTTTTAACACCCTGTATAATAAAGGCTTAATAATATTATTTTGGATAGCTTTAAACTAAAACTAAAAAAAGGTATACTTGATTGACATCGATAAAAGCAACTGTTTACGAGAAATAAAATATCATGCTTGGTATTTTTTTTTACATTATACGGGGTGTTTTCTAGTTGTACGTCAATATTTAGGGAAGCAATTTTTGAGTCCATTTTAAGATGAAAACTTTATATGAATGTGCGTCCTAAACGTTTTAACATTTGAAATACAGGGTGGTAAATTAAAAAAATAATAATTATTATTATATTTTAAATACTAACTGTTGGGTGATGATCGCGTTGTTAAATTTAGCAATGGACTTAGCAATTGTTAAAAGTTAATAACGGTTTAGATGTTTAACAAAAAGTCTTTTCGAGTGTTATTCAATGATTTTAGTAGGCAACCCGTAAAATCTGAACATTTTGTTAAACATTCTAAACCGTTGTTAACTTAGCAACTTGTTGGGTAACAACGGTTTATGTAATGTTTGTAAATTAAAATGTCAGATTTTGACAGGTTGCCTAATAAATCATTGAATAACTGACAATGACGTTTTGTTATAACATTTTAAACCGTTGTTAATTTTAACAATGCTTAGTCCATTGCTAAATTTAACAACGCATCATTGGCTTAAATATTTTAATAAATTTACATAAGTACTTATAAAAAGTTTTTTAGGTAAAAATTTTTTTAAATTTCCACCAGTGGCGTTCGGACAGAATTTAACCTGCCTATTTTGGCAAAAAAAAAACAACAGTAAAAATGCTTCTTGATACATAGTACATGTATGCCAAATGTCATTAAAATATCTAAAGTGGTATTACAGATATTAATAATAAATTGATTTATTTTTAAAACATTTACCACCCTGTATCTCATAAGTTAAGACGTTTAGGACATCTTCTTTCTTCTTTTCTGGGAGCCGTCTTGATGAACTACCGGAGGCAGCGCAGCATCTTGGGCTTCTTGTGCCTAATCTCCCATTATGTTTCATATCAATCCTTCCATTAGTCTTGTTCCTTCTACAAGTCTGTATAACCCCGAGACTGGTTGGTTGATTTCGACCCTCATAAATCAACCCCTATTATAGCTTAATAATTTTTTTTTTAACTGAATAGCTTAACAGATTTATTAATTAAAAATATTACTGCCTGAAATATTACCAATTTCATTATTTGGCAAATTTTCAATCCTTAAAACCACCCCTTACAACATTGCAATTCTTATAAACCAATATAATAGATATATAGGAAAAAAATAGAATTACATACTAAATTATACGGGTACAAGTATAAAGTATACCGGTTATATAGATTATTATGCTCCAAAGTAGGCTATGAATTGAATTTTCCAAAAAAATTATTGGTTATAGCACCTTTAGTTTTAATGGCAGAAAGTTTTTTTAAAAATGATTCTTTGAAGTTTTTTAAGAGCTACAATGCTATGTGAAAAAAATACTTTTAGATTCCTTACTTTTAAAATGGAATGAGTTTAAAGGGCTCGAATAACGTGGTGCTAGCTGGTAAATAGAGGTTTTAAACGGCCATATCTCGCCAAATATTTTTTGTACAGAAAAGTCTGATAAATAATGTGGGCTCATTTCCGGTTGCCCAAATAATGCCTGTCTTTTGTTATTCCAATGCTTTACCCGTTTAGGACATACGTTCATATGAAGTTTTCTTCTTAAAAAATGGACCCAAAAAATGTTTCCCTAAATTGATGTACAATTAGAAAACATCCTGTATAATGTAAAAAAAAAATTACTAAAAATAATATTTTATTTCTCGTAAACAGTTGATTTTATCGATGTCAACCAAAAATAACTTTTTTTAAGGTTAAAGCTATTCAAAAATAATATTGTTGAGCATTTTTCATACAGGGTGTTTAAAAAATTGCTATTATTGTGTCAGAGCTAGTCCGTCCCTGGCAAACTAAATGAGCCAAATATGATTTAATGGGTTCATTTTAAGAAGACTTATCTAGTGACCATCATATTAAAAGTATTAAATTACGCCAAGTATTTCAAAAGTTATTTAAACAAAAACGCTTTCCAGGGGCGTCCGTTATGTACCTGTATCTCCGTAGGGAAAGGTCATAGGAAAAAAGTTTATGGGAACTTGTCATAATATATTTAGGTTTTTATTAGATTCCGACAGATTGCCCACATATTTGGGATATCCTGTATATGCAACAAATCAATCGATTTGCTTTACTTTTTTAGCACACTTTATAACTATTGTTCGAAGGTGGAAGTTTTTGCACTTTTTAGGTCTATATGGTCAATAAATAGCAGTCATCGTGTAAAACCTAATAATAAATAATTAGCGCATAGAGAGTATTCACTAATTTAGAGGGCATACTAGTTATGAGTGGGTTCCTTTTTTCTTCGATAGGCTGTCTATAAAAGATAGAGAGTTTTTTAACAAGTTGCTTAAATGGCTTTTGCCACCTTAAACCACCAATCATATTACCGAAACTAAGCAAATTCGGGCGTCCTAGTATTTTTGTGTGTAACCATAGATGAAGACCACGTCTAAATGACATTACCCAGACCCAAATGAAGACTAGTTTAGAGGTAGTATTTAGTTGTATATCATTCAGGGAGGTACAACCGAATTGCCTAAACGGTGCCGTAAAATGCAATAGGTGCATGTTTCGATACTTGGTCAGCGTTGACGGAATTTGGAAATAAGTGATTTTAACATTTAAAAATGGGACACACACGAAACCTAGTAGTTCTGGCTTCATACAAGCTTTCGTGGCTATCCCAAAGAAAAAAAAGAAATGTTTACACTCACTTTAAAAGAGAACATTTTTTTACCTTCTTATATATTTTCTTAAAAAGAAAAACATTATTTTTAACGGCAGAACTTGTTCTTTGCGAGTTCGAGGGAGACCATTGGAATTTTGAAAACCGTAAGAGATACAAGGTCAGTTAAAAAAGTGCAATGTTGTGTAATTAGAAGCGTTCAAATGTACTTTTTTAAAACTTTAAGAAATTTTAAAAAATTTCGGGGATATTTGAAACGCTATAAAAACAAAAGGCAACATTTGAGCTCTACAAGATGGCTGGTGCAGATTTTAAATGCGACATTTCTTCTTTGAAGACCATAGTTAACTTTGTTTTTTCATATAGAAAAAAAAAGAAAAGTAAATTGGGTAAATGTAGTGGTGTATGACAATTTATCATTTTAAAAGCTTAGTATGTCACAAATAACGTTTTTAAATTATTAATAATAATAATAATAATAATAATAATAATAAAATAATAATAATAATAATAATGAGGTAAGCTTACTCACTGAAATGAAATGTGGCTAATTTCTACTGTTTACTAGAAATTTTAAAATTTCGTAATAGACACCATTTTGATTAAGGAATTTTAAATTAGAAAATCCAAAATCTAAAATTGCTTTTAGTTCCAGCTATTGGGTTCCATAGCCACCTTTAATTTCAGTGAGCAAACTTGCCCTTTTATGTTATTTTGGCATGGCCCTCTATTAAAGTTTTAAAAATAATCTTTAAACGTTATTTCTAAAATAATTTTCCCTGTAAAGCTCTATTAAATACGAAATCCCATTACAGCTTTTCATACAAAAATAAAGTTGAAGATTATTTCTTAAATACGAAACGTTGCATTTAAAGTTGCAGCCACCATTTTGTGAAGCTTAAGAAGTTGCTATAAGAAAGTATAAGAAGGTAAGCAAGATAATTTTTATTCTACATTTTAAAAAAATCAAAGAAATCACCAAGTTCCTCATTTTCTAAATTTTTATCCGTCTCATCTCATTCCCTTATTGTACTAATACTTGTCGTTGGTTGTTTTAAAACACAATTACATTTTTTATTTGTTTTAAAAATAACAAATTTTAATCAAAAATGAACAGTAAATACGCACGTCTTTAAATATGTGTTTTAATTGAAATTTCCTCGCTATTACTCAAGACCTGGACGACAGTTATTACACGTGTATTGAGAATACTTTTTTATCCACTGGTATACCATAAGAGCCGCACCCTATCTACTTATACTTATATATCTTTGGTTTAACATATCATACTTAATTAAAAAATAAATAAGTAGCATATACTAAAATAAATTTGAAAAAGTCGTCTTACGTAAAGTCCATATTAAAAAATTAAGGTTGATTAACTCTAGTTTTAGTCAGTTCCAAGTGGAGTAAATCCATAAAGGATTTGTAAATACATTTACCTGAAACCATTTGTCAAAAAATTATTTGCTTTAAGATAGATTAAAAATTCATGAAAGATATAAAACAAATCAATTACCTTGCACAAAAAAATGCGAAAAAATAAATAGGTGCACCTTAGTAAAATACACTCTTGGAAATTTAGAATGTTTATAATAACAAAATGTGTACTAGTTATTGATGAATTTGTGTAATTATTTTTGAAATTTGTTATGTACAATTTGTATACTTTTTAACACAGCTTAATGCATTGCAAAAAAAATAAACAATAGGTTGGGTGCAAAAAGTACACAAATGTAAACAAATTGTGTATCATAGATCGCCAAAATGATTACACAATTTTATGGACAATGGTACACATTTTTTGCTGTAACCATTTCATATTATTAAAAATTAGTATTACATATTTAGTATTAAAACAAGCACTATAACAAGATAAAGTTTTTTTGTTTTGTAAAAAAGGTGTTATATCTTTAAAAACCTGCTAAAAGAGAACAGCAAGTAATAAATAAAATATTGCAAACATAGTTTCACTAAAATAAAACTTTTTAGTCATATAAATAGGTTTTTATAGTTTATTACGTGTGTTAAAAAAAGTTAAACTATAAAAACCTATTTATATGGCTAAAAAGTTTTATTTACTATTTTATCTTATTTTAATATTAAAGGTTCCTACACGTGTATCCTTTACTAGTAAACTATTTTTTTTAATGATGTCAAAATTAAAGTCAAATAATATAAACTCGTCCGATGATGACCAATAGGTCTGAAATAATATATCATATTATTCATCTATAGAATTTCATAATAAATCAGTTTTATATAGAACTGAATCTTTTATAATTTATCCTCTCATGTTTTTATAACTATTATTGCAAGAGCAGACTAAGTTCTATTTATAAAAACGTGTAATTTTTGATAATAATATAAAAATATCTTTATTCTAGAGAAAAGCCAATTAATTTTTCCCTTAAATTGGTATTTCAGAGCCAAAAAAACCCATAAAACATAGTTTTATTAGTTTAAAATCAATTAAATGAATGCAGCAATTTTCTAGGAGAAAGACGATGTTTTGTTTAACCTTTATTATTTTTGCTAGCTTTAAAAGCAATCTTAGAATATTGTTTCCATGGTTTGTTATTAAAATATTGGTTTTGCACCTATATTTAAAAACCTTGCTTGTATTGAGTTTTGGTCTGCTGTGAATTTAATGTCAATTGAAAATACGTTATTAAAAAATTGGTGAATTTGTTATAAAATTAAAGAAAATGTTGTGTAATATTGGTCACAATCCACCATAGTACTGGCAAAAACTGCTTTGTATCTCGGGTAAAATTATTGTACCTTTTCAGAGAAAAATGCCTGGTCTGACTCTTAGTCAAAAAAGTCAAAATATCATCGGCAATAAATATACTTTAGGACGAAACGGATTCTGAAACAATCTGACCTGCCTGTTTCTGACATGTATTAGCCTGTTGATTTTGTTTATTTTAAAATAAACCAAGATTTTTTTCTCATGGATTTGTACAATTTTACGTATCGGGAATGAGTGAGTGATGTGTATGGATAGACTTTTGGTTAGTTTCGGTTAGTTTCCCCTACTTGTATAAAATTTGGGCCACAATTTTCCAACTCTTTTATTTTTAAAATAATTGCATTAAGGGAATTCAAGGTGATACCTTGTATATAAAATGGCATTATAAAAGGGTTAATGCTGTAATCCAATCCCTCCATTTTTAGACTTTGGGTAAGAAATTGTCCCTCTAAGACTTAACCTAAATTTGTGTTTAATGGACCCTAATTCTTGTTGGCGGGCACAATTTCTTAGTGCCTCTCAAATTTATGTTTTAATTAATTATTTTAAGTATTTAATACAGTTAACTAGGGGATTTTATAAAAGCATCTAGGTAGAGCAACGTCTCGTATTATAAGGAGTTGTTTGAAAGCTTGATGAATTTAATAGACGCTAATTCTTGTTGGCAAGTACTTTACCTCATAGAATATTTATGGAATTAATTAAATGCAAACTTCTTTGGCAAGATCATAGACATTAACTAAGTCTTGTCTTGTATAAGTAACGTAATAAAAAATCAATATTTTTTATTAATCTACGGGGAGTCAAGGTGGTTTTGTAGTTTAAAATATTTTTTTTTATTATACTTACCTGAAAATACTACATTGTTAACTGTGTATAAAATACAGTAAATATGACATTTTTAGAACAGCGCACGGAATTTTTTTCCCGATCCCTCTTTCCGTGCGCTTATACAAAAATCCATCCACGGAAACTGTCCATAACAACGATTTATTTATTAATGACAGATTTTATTTTCTGTCAGTGAAATTTGTGCCATTTTCAAAAAATGTTCCCGATATTATATTACCACAAGCGGCAGAAGTAAGTGCAGATTTATTACCAGTGAAATCCAGGTTAAGATATGAACATGAATATCACATTTTTACCGAATGGCGAACTCAGAAAAGAATTAAAATTGTGAGTGACGATATTCTCTTAGTTTATTTTTCTGAAAAAGCCAAATCTATTAAGTCATCCACCTTATGGAGTCGATTCTCCATGTTAAAGAGTTGTTTGGCAATAAAAGAAAATAGTCACAACCAATATCCAAAAACTATCGGTTTTTTGAAACGACTAGCTGTAGGATAGGTACCAAAGAAATCCAAGATTCTTACATCAGAACAAGTAACCAAATTTTCATGTGTTTGGCATCTTCGGCACATGCCGCAGAGATGATTTAATACGTTTGAGTTTAGACGATGTGGAAGCTAATGGGCGTTTCCTTGTCGTGTTCTTACGAGATGGAAAAACTCACAGGTCAAGAAGTTTTACCATTACCAATGAAAATTGCAAATTCAATCCCTGTACATTTTAACGTAAATACGCAGATCTCCGCCCTAAAAATATGGAGAGTAGAAGATTATTTGTTGCATACCGAAACCAAAGATGTTACGCTCAACATGTTGGGTGCCATACTATCAGTGGTATTCCAAAACTTGTTGCAAAATACTTAAAACTTAAAAATCACGAAGAATATACCGGACATGGGCTAAGGCGTTCTTCGGCTATCATGTTGGTAGAAAGCGGCGGTGATTTGCTCACTTTGAAAAGACACGGAGGGTGTTTCCAATGTAGCAAAAGGATATATAGAGGAGTCCATACAAAGAAAAATTGAAGTATCCCAAAAGTTGTTTAGGCCTTGTAACTTGGAAACTACAAAATCTGTAACAGTCAATCAAGAGAACAAAAACATACACGAACACTTCGCAACATCTTTAGTTCAACAAAAAGCAATACAAAAGTGATTGAGCTTCAACAATAATACGAATTGTACAATAAATATAACCATTATTCATCACGGTTCCGTCCAAAATTAATTTTCTTAGATTTAATTAGCTTGTAATTTTTTTTGTTAATTTGTTTTACTGTTTCAAAAATAAAAATAAATAATCGCAATTTTCTTAAATCATTTTTTGCGATGTTTTTTGTTTATGCTGTTTTCAGGTACCTAAGTATAATAAAAAAATATCGTTCATTACACGTCCAGAAATGGATTTTTCTGTTCTTGCATGACTTCCCGGGGATTTGTCACGCGCGCACGAAAAAATCGTCATTTCCGTACTGGTAATGAAATATACTATTATTTCATACTGTACTGTAATATGCACTTTTAGATACTTGGTCTTAGTCCGAAAATTAAAATTACCGGACTAATCCTGTCAAACTTAGGGATTTGTTGATAAAAAAATCCTCTCGCTGCCATACATACTGTAAATACCCGATACTCTATATATATTTTTTAAATGATTAAAATTTTATTAGGAATTAGATTCTAACCATTTCCTTCATTTTGTCAATTTTACCAAAAATTATTGTGAAACAATATTTATTTTTCAACTGACTTTACTTTTTACCCTGACATAAATAAACACAGGACAGTTGCGTTTCCTGGATATATCAACGCAATCATTTTATCAAATTTAAATTTTATGTCAGTACTTACAATTTTTCCACCAGTAACCAAATATCCCAAAATCCGTTTCCAAAGCAGACAATTAATTATTTTGTAGATATACAAAGCAGGTTAAAAATACGGTATTATTTTAAAACATAAATTTCGACAGTACAGTATTAAATAGAATATTGTACATTTTTCGTCCGAAAAGCCTTAACGGTATTCGTTTCGAAATTTTAAGTTCTGCTCCTTTGTGGTCTCGTCCGTAAATATCTCATAAGGTTAAGGTATTTTGCCACTATATACAGTGTGTCCCAAATTGTTGGGGAATGTATGGGGATCTTGGAAACCACGATAGATAGAAAATCGGTTAAATGGGGAAAGTTTTGGAAAATTATGTTAATTAGCTAATCCCGTTTACTACATGGTTTTATCTATTCAGGTTTTTGATAAATTTTGAAAAAACCTGAAACATGCATTTTCGAAAATCGGCCATATTGTTTTTATGAGTGAAAATTTTTCAAATCTGTAAAAACTTCTTCAAAGCAACTTTTTTCGTAGAATATGACCGAGTAGTCAATTTTTATTTTCTACGTTTCGGGTTTTTAGAATCATCATCAACTATATTTTTTTCATATGGACGCCATATTGGATTTTTACGCAGCCAAATAGTGCTTTTTATTCTGATTTCAACAATGTATAACATAATTTAAGAGTTTATAACCTCATTTATTTTAAAAAACAAATATTTTCTCAGTTGGCCTTGATTCCGGTGAACGTCATTTTTTTGTAAACAATAAAATATTAGGAATTGGCAAAATAGATAAGCTAAACAGACATTTAACAGAAATGGGTTCGGGAACATAGCTTTAAAGTTAATACCGTGTTACAACAAAACTACACGTAACAAGTTAATTGAAACAAGTTAAAACAAAAACAATGAAAAGTGACTAAACTAATATTCCTACTTAAATGAAGATGTAAAATAACCACCCAAAATTCAAATGTTGTCCATATTTCTCAACATATTAACGGTATTTTTTAAATAGTCCTAACTACTGTATGAATGGTTGACTTAGGTATGTGGCATTCTCTATCAAGATCCCTGGCTGAAGATGTTGGATTTTCTTTAAAATGTTGGTTAACTGCAGCATCTCGTTGTCGATTTTCTTCAACGTACATCTTAGGTCTTGGTTTTTAAACTTCCGAATTTAAGCAAATTTGTAATCAGTTTTAGAAAGTATGTTAGTTTAGGATGCTGCCTTTAAGGAAAATTGTCGAAATGCGTTGCAAAATATATATAAAAAAATTTAATAACGTACCCGAGCTAACTTGATAATGACGCTAGATGACATTCGCCGGAATCAAGGCCAACTAAGAAAATATTTGTTTTTTGAAGTGGATGAGGTTATAAACTTCTAAACTATAACATGTTATACATTGTTAAAATAAGAATAAAAAGCACTATTTGGCTGCAAAAATCTAATATGAAGCCATATGAAAAGTAAAGTTGATGATGATTCATCAACTTTACTTTTTCATATGGGCGCCATTACATTTTCTGGTAACACGTATTAAGGTTATAGCTATGTTCGCAAACCCATTTCTGTAAAATATCTGTTTAGCTTATATATTTTATTAATTACCAATATTTTATTCTTTACCAAAAAAATGACATTCGCCGGAATCAAGGCCAACTGCGAAAATATTTGTTTTTTGAAATAAATGACGTTATAAACTCTTAAATTATAACATGTTATACATTGTTGAAATCAGAATAAAAGGCACTATTTGGCTGCGTAAAAATCCAATATGGCGTCTATATGAAAAAATAAAGTTGATGATGATTCTTAAAACCCGAAATGTAGAAAATAAAAATTGACTTCTTGGTCATATTCTACGAAAAAAGTTGCTTTGAAGAAGTTTTCTACAGATTTGAAAAATTGTCACTCATTAAAAAAATATGGCCGATTTTCGAAAATGCATGTTTCAGATTTTTTCAAAATTTATCAAAAACCTGAATAAATAAAACCAGTTAACGGGATTAGCTTACTAACATAATTTTCCAAAACTTTTCCCATTTAACCGATTTTCTATCTATCGTGTTTTCCAAGATCCCCATACATTCCCCACCAATTTGGGACACACTGTAATTATTTTAATCTAAATTAGCGCCGACCGTTGGTTAAAGTAAATGTTTAAATACAACTAAATAATTTATTTGTGCATTTATTTTAAACTCAAGAATTTTAAAAATAACTAAAGGAGTTGTTGACAAAAATAGTAATTATACCTTAAAGTAATAATTATCTCTCACATCGGCAACACTGTTGCGTGCAAACTTTTATAAGATAATCGTCTTGACAAAATGGTGATCCAAAATACTTCAAATTTACTTTTAAAACTTGGATTTTTCTCTTACAGCACTGCAAGAAAAAAAACATCTTTTTTTTTTGCAAATCCCAAATTTTTTTTTACCAAAGTGTTCCCCTTGAGGCCAATAGCATCTAGGATATATTATTTACTAGAGTCGCCACTAATTTAAAAGCATTCTTGCAAAATTTTGATTTGCTGCAAGCTTTCTTGCATGCAATTTTATTCAAATTTTTTACTATTTAAAATTCATTACTGCTCTTTATTTTGACAATAGGATTAACCAAGTAACATTTAGAGAGAGTTTTCGGTAAATTTACAACAATGTAATTCATTTAACTTTATTGAAGTATCAAGGATCACCATTTTGTTAACAAGATTATCTTATTGAAGTTTGCACATAACAGTGTTGCCGATGTGAGGAATAATTGTTACTGTTGTACGTGTATAATTGCTACTTGGGTAGCCAATTTACTGTATGTGTGGACAATTTTTTCAGTTATTTTTAAAATTCTTAGGTGTAAAATAGAAGCACAAATACATTTTTAGGTTGTATTTAGAATATTAGTAATAAAAAGAATTTGATAACAAGCCTGTTACCGCAATAAAAACAAATTACTCTGTACGCAATTAGCCTTTTTCCTCTGAAGACTTAAAAAATATCCGCTAGGGGCAGCACTGGAGGGGGGGTCCAAATAATTTGAATTCTGTATTGACAACAACGAAAAATGTACCGAACTAAAATCAAATTAACCGAAGATGATGTACCTGGGGCAAAATTAAAATATTCAAAAACACAAGATAATCTTTTTCGGGACTTAAAACGATGGGTTGCATGTCGAAGTTTACCCGCGTTAGGTAATAAAAATGTCTTAGTTAAAAGGTTAGTTAATTCATAGATAGCCTGTAAGTTTATAGGACTCTTTGCTTTTTTCTGTACAACGCCTTGATGGCTCCTTATATATCACGTTTGTCCCGCAGCACCAATGAACCCAAGGACTAGAATTAAAGTAAACAAACATTGTTTGGCATTAACATGATCACAGCGGGGGGGGGGGGATAGTTCTTGTAAACAATGGTTGTATACAGACTGAACTGGCAACATTGGATCACTCAGCGGTGTTTTGTCCAGATTAGTGATGGGCATAATCGAATTATTGAATTATGAATGATTTCAATAATCGGATTATTTGATAATTCGAATTATATAATTATTTTATTTTTTTAATCGTTTGAATTTTAAATTTTTCATTTCTGAATGAATATGTAACTCGATTTCGATGTAACTAAACACAAACACTAAATATTATATACAGTTTGTCAAAAAAGTCCGGGATCCCCTTAATAATTTTTTCAACGCGGATTCGGGACTTTTTTGACACTGTATAATATATATTATTATTACTATTATTATTTTAGTAAGTAAATTTTCCATTTGCCATAATTTTTTACTTACCGGGCCCACGGCCGATTTTATTGATATGTTGTATACCGGGGATTTTTGGGGCGCTGATCACGAATCTAAATTCGTACTTTGCTAGTTTTTAAGTTATAACGCCCCACTCAAACCTAACCCGCAAAACTTTCCTAAAATTCCTCCTTCTAAAAACTGATTACACCCAAAATGGAAGATTTGATCGAAATACACTTATTATTTTATAAGATAAATTTAATTTCACCTTTATTTAACAAATATTTTTAATGAAAAAAGCACAACTAGCACTTTCCAAAAATATTATTTTTACTTTTATAAATGTCAACAAAATTGTCTAGAGATTTTAGACTGTTTTATGTTGGTACGCCAGGGACCCGCGGAACAATCGAATGGCCTACTTTATAAATTTGAATTATTTTAATTTTTCGCGATTTAAATTTAAAAATTAAGCGCATTCAATTGTTTCATGGGTCCCTGGTGTACCAACATAAAATTATCTAAAATACCTACCTTGACAATTTTGTTGACATTTATAAAAGTAAAAATATTATTTTTTTGGAGCGCTTGTGTTTTTTTTATTAAAAATAATTGTTAAATTAAGGTAAAATTAAATTTATCGTATAAAATAATAAGTATATTACCATAAAATCTTCTATTTTGGGTGTAATTAGTTTTAAGAAGGAGAAATTTTAGGAGTTTGTGCAGGTGTAGGTTAGGTTCAAGTGAGGCGTTATAACTCAAAACTAGCAGAGTCCGACAAAATATGACTTCAGATTCGTGATAAGCGCCCCAAAAACCCCTGTATACAGAATTTTAATATATCGGCCGTGGGCCCGCTAAGTAAAAATTACCTTTTTTATAATTAAGTTGTCCTCCTATTTGCATAAATATATACTTTACTATTAAAATATTAAATCTTATTTATTACATGTTTTTTTTTCTCGACGCGTAATAAATTCTGTGGAATCAGGTTATTTTTCGTAATTCAAATTAAATCTGATTAATCGCATGATAGCGATTATTTCAATAATCGGATTATCGATTATTTTTAATTCGAATTATCCCATCACTAGTCCAGATGACATAACCTCACTAACCTGTGTTCTTTGTTCTTTCGTGTTTTGTGATTATTTATGTTCGTTTTGTTTAACGCCGCGTGTTTGATTGCGTATTTTACTGACTTTCACTCAACGAACTCAAGGAAAACATCCCAGTTTTTAAGCTTAATAAAGGACTGTTTGTTATTCAGAAATAGTATACAATATTTTACACTTTTTGTAAGTACAGCTGTGTGGTAAAATTATTTCACTCACTTAAGAGCTGGTGTAATTAAATGAGGACTAGTTTACACAAGAGTCAAAAATAAACACCTAGTTTTAAATAATCCGCTGGATAATAAACGCTTTACTAAAAAATAAATAGTGTACATTATTCCCGAATAACAAACACCTTTAAGATTAGTTACTTTTGAAACTGGTGATGTATAAATAAATACATGAGAACAAAATCCGCTTTTAAACATCCCTTATTGGAAATATTAACTTTTTTCAGTGTTTATGACATTGCGCCATCACAAACATTTTTATAAGTGGATGTTTATTGTTAAAAAATATTTTTAACGTCGAAAAATTGTTTTTGTTTATTATCTGAAGTGACGTATAGTGTCATTTACTTTATATGCTGTTGATCAAATCAGTTTACAAGACGCAATAATTCAATCTAATAGAAAGAGATAAAATGACCTCGAAGTGCTTTACAATATCTGAGTTCATATAATTTTTATTAAACGAATACTCCGACCTGCCCAATCAACCTTGAATCACCTGATATTTATAGAGTCAGATCTCCAATGTTGCCAGTGCAATCAGGTCGTGGATTGCGTGGAACTGTCATATCAATAAATGTTTATTTTTAAATCGATGTTGCCTATATTAACACAAAAACTAACATTTTTGAATACTTTTTTACATTTCTAAGTCAATCTCCTGATTTTGATTTTTGAGATCTGGCAATTTGTTTACGTTTATCCAAAACAAAAACAAAGAGATCACTATACCAAACACCCGGCCTACAAACTGGCGTTGCGTTAATTCTAGTCCTTGAGTTCGTTGCGCAGCACTAAGGTCCCGAGTTCGATTTACCACGACTCCAAAAACTTTTTTTTGTTAAAAACTGCTTTTGAAAAGCAAAAAAGCTTCTGTTTTAAATAAAAAAGTTTTTGAAGTCGTGGTAAAATTGAAGTGGGGACCTTCGTGCTGCGGGACAAATGTGATATATAAGGAGCCATCAGGGCATTGTACAGAAAAAAGCAAAGAAATCCTATAAACTTACAGGCTATCTATGAATTAACTAACCTTTTAACTAAGACATTTTTATTACCTAACGCGGGTAAACTACGACATGCAACCCATCGTTTTAAGTCCCGAAAAAGATTATCTTGTGTTTTCCAATATTTTAATTTTGCCCCAGGTACACCATCTTCGGTTAATTCGATTTTAGTTCAATACATTTTACGTTGTTGTCAATAAAGAATTTAAATTATTTGTACCCTCCCCCCCTCCGTGCTGCTGATTTAGGTCTTTAGAGGAAAAAGGCTAATTGAGATCAGGCTGCGTTCGAGAATTTCATACCAAATAGTACTATTATTATTATTAAATTATTCTCTATGGTGGGACAAAACGACTGACATGGTTACACTAGCTTTAAGATATAAGAGGCTGTGTTTGGTAAATTAAAGAATTCGAGTCAATAGGATGTTCGATTTTGTTAAATTAAAATAAATTTTAATAAACCACCTTTAAACTAACAACGAGGATATACTAAATTTTGTTACATTCATTTTAGACAAAAACAGGATAACACAACAAGCTAACTATAGATAACACAAATTAAAAATGTTAATCGAACATAATCACAAAACACGAAAAAAATGATAATGAATTGATACGGATTGAAGAACAACTGCTTTACCCGTATCATCTTCAAAAAGTGATGGCATGCCCACTGATTATTCTGCAAGATTTAATTATGTAAGTTCGTTTATGCATTGGCATTATTCTGTTTACGGATGAAGACGGTTCCACCGGTTCCATGAAGAAAATCCGCATGCAATACTACAAACTAAGACACAACAAAGATTTATGGTTAACGTATGGGCGGTACTTATTGGAAAACATCTTATAGGGCCTTTCTTTTTAACCCCGGCGGCGTTTTTGGCTAACAGCTAATAAAGAAAATATATTTTTTACAGAAAACCAAGAAACATATATATAATACTAAGTGGTTTTATAAGTTAAGTAAATAATTTTAAGCATTATAATACAAATATAGTTGTGCTTAAAAAAAATAACATAAACTTAAATAGAATTAGAAACCAAAAAAAAAAACCCAAAAGAAACTAACATTAATTACCTTCCGTTTGTTCTTCTTGGTTACATTTTAAACACTTGACAATAATTTTCCTGTATCATCTGAATCCCACTGTTCTTAACAATTGGTATGACTTCCTTTTTTTTGCCCCATTCAGATATAATGCACCGAAAAGAGCTCTAATTTATTTTTTTGTTGTGTCTTTGCAATCCCTCTTTCCTAAATAGTTGTTTACATCAAGTATTTTCTTTTCTATGAATATGGTAGTATTTCTTACTATTATTACTACTCATCAATCATTTCGTCGCCAAGAAACAATCTAAAGGCGTCAATTTCTCTATGTACCTATATTTCTAGCACTTGCTTTTGGACCAGGTAATATTTTTATATTCTTCGCTTTTACTTTTCCAACTGAAATAGGTTTGCCTATGTATAGTGTTATAGTATTACGTCTTACGAAAAAAACGGTAATCATCATCAGTTGGGTTTCTTGGTCATCATCTAAGACCTTATCGATTTTTTCTGCTAAGTGTTCAGAATCGCTGCTATATATGTCTTGTGTAATTGTTTCTTCCATGTCTATTTCATTATCATCACCATTGTTATAACACTTAAAATTTGTTTGTTCCCTTAGATCATTATTTGTTGCCTAATTCGCTAACGACATTTTCTAATTCCTTTTCTAGCCTATAAAATCCTAGTATTCATTTTACAAATTGAATCTGGGGTTGGAATCACAATAATTTGTACACAGGACGTAAATTGCATTTACACAATATTTCAAAATTTAGCAATTAAAAAAACATTTTGAGGCAACTGAAAGCATGCTGCCACGAACCGTCTGGAACTACAATTCGGCCGAATTGTGTCAAAGCTAGAAGAATATACTCTAAAAAATTTCCAGTTTGACATTTGCCGAGCAGAACCACTTCTGAGAAAATTAATTGTACCCTTAGAAAATATTAACTTAAGCAAAAAAATCAAACGCTATAGCTAACCTTGTGCTATCCACTTTGCGAAGTTTTACGCCCCGTCTTCAAGGAAACGGCCTTAAAGAGAGCAAGAAACCTTTAAATAGAAGAGGAAATATTCAATGAGATCGAGGAGAATCTCTCTACAAGTGTAAGAAAGCTATCGGCTTAAGTTAATATGACAAAGTGGGTTGCCCACGAACCCCTGAAAGACCAACTGCTTTATACTGCTAGATTTAATTATGCAAGTTGGTTTTTGCACCAATTTATACAAAATTCCTATTTTACCAGTATTGTTTTGTTTACAGATAACGCTGGCACAAAGAAAATCCGCATGCATTACAACAAACTAAGAAACAACAAAGATTTATGGTTAACGTGTGGGCGGAATTATTGGAAATCATCTTATTGGCCGTTTTTTTATAAGAGGAATATTAAACGAAGCCATGTACTTGTAGTTCTTGCAACAGAACTCAAACGTAGTGCAGTAATATGGGTCTTTATGATCAAAATAAAGTATTAAAATATCGAGCTAAAAAATGTACTCGCTAGGCACCTCTTTAGGGCTCTCTATTTTCATTAGGAGGCACTTTTTTCCAATTTTTTCGATGACAAATTAGGACTATATTGGCTGTCCCTGCACAATCCTGAAATTATGCTGTATACTTACCGGACACCATGTATAGTATAATTGTTAATAGTTTATTGCGATTTAGCCACAAAATATAAACATTTACGGTTTTAAAGGGTAATTAATTTTACATAAATACGACAACATAATCTATTTTTATTTCGGAAAAGAGCCAGAACAAAAAAAAGTAAAAAAGAATGTAATTTATTAAAATTAATTCCACTGTCTGTTAAGCTTCTTATTTTTACAACAGAAATACTGCCTGACAATAATGATTTATTGGCTTCGCATTAGTCTGTTCATTTAGTTCTCGCAATTTCCCAAGCCTAAAAAGATATTTAGCAGCAACAGCGGCAAACAGTTCGACTTTTTGGTCGGTTAACGAGATAAAGACCAGTTGATGCTTAAAATATGGATTAAAAAAATTTGTATTATATTTTTGCTTTTTTTTCTGTAGCTATTTTTCTGTGTTGGTAAAAAAATATTAAAACAAAATAGGTACTTAAATATTGTTACGGACTTTAACACTATAGCATGTCTCAGGACAGGTGGCCGAATAGAACAAATGGACCAAAAATGTTTAAATTTAAAAACAGTTTTTTAGGCAGATGGTCAACGTGGTCTGAAATGACAGTTTCTCAAATAGGTATAACACAGGTTCAGTTACATCGAAATTTAGACAAATTGCCACCCATGTAGTACCCTTGATTTAAAAGTTAGAGCAAAATTTCATAAGGATACATTGTTAGAAATAAAATTTTTGTCATAATATTAGGTTATAGCTCCAATAACACTAAAATTTGGGACTTTCTTGTTTTTATTTGTTAATTAAAACAACGTTTCGGTTGGTGATGTATCCCCAACCGTTTTCAAGTGATAACTAAAAACTATTCATAACAGCTACGACTTATATACTATCCGTTGTTTACCGAAGTTAGACCGATTTTCACGGTTCAACAACGGCTGCCAGATTTTCGGAATATCGATACATGGCTTGCTAAATACATTTTGGGTGTTTACAATTATTACAGCTTCTTTAAATTTTTCCTCTTCCAGTGGGTTTCTTTATAAATAATTTTTGCTTCCGACCATTGTATGCGGTGTTGTTTTGACCAACCCCTGACTTTGATGTTTCACCTCGTTCCGTATGTTTTTTGTGTTCTTTATCTCTAATTTCAAGTGGTCTTTTTGTTTTCCCGATATGTATATACCTTACCACATTTACAGGGAATTTGGTACATACAGTCATTATTTGAAACATTCTTATCTGGTCCCGTCTTAGGAAGAATACTTTTTGTGGTGGTTTAGAATTTAAATGAAGTTTTAATATTATACCTCTTCGCTATTCTGCGGATCTTTTCAAGTTCTTTAATATATGGAATTGTCATAAATATTTGGTCATGTGAAATCTGGTTTAAGTTAGAGTTTTTTGCCCAACCGCTGTGTTCACACATCGTCGTTGTGGTTGGGCCCAGTAGGATCTTTTGGAACATGCGCTAGAGTTGCTGGTTATCGGCAACTCTTGTTGCCACCGTATGGAACGGGATCCGAAGCTAAGATGAACACAAGGCTTTAACTCAAGGTGTTAGCATACCGTGCTGATGAGTGAATGACATCCTGTGCCTTAAATAGGTGTCCCTAACGGTGCCTCTGAGATACAGGGCGACCTCTTAGAGTATCTAGCCTTACTGCGGTAATGCGGGCTCTGCCGTGGTGGACTATTACTTCCCTAGCTCCAAATAGAAAGCGGACAGAACCGCTTTCATAGAAAAAAGTGACAAAGGGGCCCTGACCGAAACGGATAAATCCGTTTCGAGAGGTGCCACTTAAGGTCACAAGCAGACAAAGGTGCGCCGACCGAAACGTGTTAATCCGTTTCATAAGGTGCCCTGAAGTTACCGGCGCCTGTTTCACGGAGAATGGCTAATCCACCCCGAACAAACAGGTGCTTAGGAAGGGTTCCCTGAATCTAAACAGCAGGCGGACAGAACCGCCTTTATAGGAAAAAGGGTTCCCTGGCTTTAAACAGAAAGCAGATATCATATCATAGGATAAGGCCGGAGATGCGGCCTCAGAAAGAACATCTGGTTCCTGTAACAAGGACCTGGTAGCTACCCACGTCACCAGACCGGCAGAGGAGGGCATGATGGATCTAATCGTCTGCTCGTCATACTCTCCAGGAGACAGGGACACCAGAACACCTCAAAACACATTGTGCTCATGTGCGGTAGTGACACGAGTAAGAGGAGATGTAAGAACTCTCTCCCAATCTGGTATCGGATTCATTAGAAGTCCGATCCTGTTGGGAGAAATATAAAAGGATGTGAGCCACAATAGACCGAGCGGTCGCGGTGGAGGGCGTAAAAGTCCACTCACTTTAAGCCTACCTACCTACCTAGAGTTTTTTGTCTTATTTTGATATTTTTTTATTGTTTCCTTACCAGTTTCTAATTGTATCCGTTCTGCTTAAGATCTCCAGTTATGTAATGTACTTATTTCCCTTTGCAGGGATTTCTTACTGTTACATAAGGTCACTGCACGGTTATATAGAGTACCTATGTCTCCTTGCTTTGTTTCGTTAAAGTGATTAGAATTCTTTTGTAAATATTGTCCAGTGTGGATAGGTTTTCTGCATACTGAGGTTTGTATATGTCCATGTTCATGTCCAGAACGTCGAGAAAAGGAAGGGCCAAATTTTGCTCCTTTTCCATTGTGAATTTAATTCAAGGTCTTAGGCAATTTAGATATTTTAAGAAACCTTCAAGTTCTTTATCATTACCTGTCCATACAATAAAAGTATCATCAACATATCTTAGCCAAATTTTGGTTTGATTAGTTCAGTTTTATTTGCGGGTTTCCTATACCATTCCATATAAATATTTGCTACCACAGTCTAACACTTTCAAGGAAAGGTTAAAACTTAAGACAATAATCATAAAAAAACAATAGTTTGTATTTTTTTGGTTTGTAATAAATAATGTATACTGCGATTTCGATTATTCTTTTGTCAAAATTCTAAAACAGTTAAATGTTTTTTTGTATATGTTTTTGTTGGGATTACTTGCCTTAAATGCTTTGGTCCTAGTTCCGGGATATAGCGACTAAGTGTGCTCAGTCATATTGACCCTCTGAACTGGCATAAAACAGAAAAAAGAAAAAACCCCCCAAAAATTCAAAACACCTATCTACGTTTCGGTGGTAAGTCTGCCACCGTTATTAAGATTAAATTCAAAATTAAATATAAATTAAAATTGAATTTGTAAAAATGTTGGTATATAATTTAGAATGCTCTAAGAACTTTGTTATTAATTATGACGTTTTGTCATGAATGACATATAAGTTTGTTTTGACTGTTTTTTTTTTTCTTTGGAAACTTTACAAAGCCTGAGGTTTAAGTACTTACGTACCGTGGGGTCCGTGGGTGTTTTAAGAGCATTCATCATCAGCTGATCAAAATCAAATCGTGCTTCGACGGTAATGAACGAATAACCCACCGTTTCGTTACCACTGACAACAATGTACGGTCGCTATGCCAACCGCCACAAACAATTATTTCTGATCAGGGTCGGATTTTATTCTTTACGTATAAGTTTTTATAAACAAACAATAATGGGCATCGGCAATAAACGGCTTTTATTGATTTTTGTTATTTTTATTAAAGTTATACAGTATAAAGTATGGACTTCCATTAATATTTACGTTAGCTCTTGTTTTTATGGGAAACACTCGAAGGTCAGTATAGTTATTTATTCTTCTACTTTAAAACTTAATTCAATATTTGTATTTTTACTGACAGGTAGCAAAGATATGACGTCATCGTCATTGTTTAATGGTACATACGGTTTACGATACATCATTTAAAAGCTCATATTTTACACAGTATGCTCCTAAATTTTGGCATGATTCTGACAAGCTATTTGAAAATGTGACCAACCATCTTTCGCAATTCAATACGGTCTTAGCGACATTTTTAGTTTATTGAGAAAACTTACCTAGTTTAATTTAAGCTCTATTTTTATATCTAACATTCTATGTTTGTGTGGTTTGTTTCTTCTCTTTTGGGTATTTTAAAAAAGTGCAATTATAGATAATTTTAAACAAATTATAAATAAATACCACGTAATAATATATGTAATAGCAAATTTTAATAAACTTTAAAAAGTTTTATTATAAAAAAATGTTAAACACATTATAAAATAATACCACCTAATAATATAAATAACAGCAAATAAACTTTAAAAAACATTCAATTATAAAAAAAGCAAGACAAATTATAAAATACTACCTAATAATATAAGAGAAAATAGACTTATATAACAATATTACATACTTTTCCTTCACATATAATATTTCTAATGGGCAGTTATATTTGGGACAGATTCGACTAATATGTTTTTAAAAATTGATTTGCATTGCAAAAATTATTATCAGCGCTTTGATTGGTAATGCGCTGCAACACGCCCACGTTCCCTGTGCGGCGAGGATCCATCTAACCTATCCTGTATACTTTTCAGTAAGTAGTTTTACTCTTATCAGGGGACGGTCTGAGAGGTGCATCGAGTTATAGGCTCCCACTTCGCGTGCTTATAGAATGGGTAGGTACCAACCAAACTCCAAAATTGTAGGTGCCAACTCTGCTTCTTTTTTGGAGAAATCCCCTGTCAAAGATGGTAGGACGCTTATGAACCGAATAGTTTGTGCATGCCTTGAGTATCAGACTTGCGCCCAGATGGTCCGTGGTTAGAGTCCCGTCAAAGATACGCTTTTTTGTTTTAAACTTAATTTAAATTTATAACTTATCATTAAAAAATTGCAAGAAATTAAAAATACATTTTACGCGAATTTACTGATTAAAACTTACGAATTAAATGTATTTTTTTTCTCTTGCAACTTTTTCAATTATTTTAATTAAATTAACCGTAATTTAATTTTTGTATCTTTTTTTGATCCTTTGTTTTTGTTTGTTGGTATTTAAAAAAATACATTCGATTCGTAAGTTTAAATGAATAAAGGCACGTAAAATGTCTTTTTTAATTTCTTGCAATTTTTTATAGATAAGTTATAAATTTAAACAAAAGTTTAAACAAAAAAAAAGCACATCTTCGACGGGACTCGAACCACGGACCGTCAAGACGCAAGTCTGATTCTCATGGGGTTAGGCTACTAGCTTATCGTGTTCACGTACAAACTATTCGGTATAAGCGTTCTCCCATCTTTAACTGCCGAATTTGGGGTTTGGTTGGTACCTACCCACACTATAAGCACGCCAAGTGGGAGCCCAAAACTCGATGCACCTATCGGACCGTCCTCTCGTTAGTTTGTCCAATTTCTACAACCAACATTTCAATAAGGTAAAATAGCGAAAAAATAGTAATTATTTACAAGTGGGGTCAACCCTATTTTTGGCCATGGATGAAAAATTAACATTTTAATTTTTTAAATTCTGCTTGTTTTTACGGCGCATTTATGATAAAAATGTCGTGAAGGGAAAAAATAAAGATTTCGATAGCTTTTTTGCCTTTAAAATTTGAAAAAATATTGGTTTTCATGTTTTTGGATAAAATTTCTATTTTTTTTTAATGTTTTTTTTAATACATAAAAAGACGAACAATTTAAAAAAAATATTACAAATGTTAGTTTATTAACTTAAAAGTCAACTTTAAAATTTCAAAAAATCGGTCTCGCGACTAGATAGCGGCGAAAATATTAGATTTCTATTTTATCTTTTTTGATGTTTTGAGGCCAAAATCGGTGCTATTTATCCTAGGATCTGATGGACTGTCCGGACATCACTCTAATAAATATGACAACCCTAATTATAAACCTTTCTAACGATATCATATATGTAGATAGACATAACCGTTTTCGGCCACATTTATTTTCCTCATCCGTCCCATCTTTAAAAATTAAATCACATTACCTCACTAAAATAATAAATATTATTCTAATCTGCTAAAAATAGACATGAAAATCGCTCCCGGTGTCACCGCGTCGGTATCCTATGAGCTTGCTGCGTTGCCAAGATGTAAACATAAAAATTTATTAATTACGGAATTTAAAAAATTGTCAAAAAACTAAAGATTTATTTAAAATTTTGGTCTCTTCATAAATTATGGGGAAAATGGTAAACAATGAGGGAAAGTATTTAAAAAAAAAATATTATACAATAACAAAAACAAAAAAAAAAAGAAAATTGGTATTAATAATACCCTTCCCTCATTTGTCGATATAATTGAAATATATTTCCAAAATTTTGTTTAGTTTCGTTCGTTAGTTCTGTGCCATTCTTTAAAAGAAAATAGCTTGTAAACAGCAGGTATGAATCCTCTTAAGTGTGGCGAGAGAGAGTTTGTTCACACGGGACTTAAATATTTGGAGACTGGGAGGAAAAGGAAAAACTTCTGGGCGTAGCAGGTTTTATAGTCTGGAAACTCTAGGGATGAAGAACGAAGAAAGTGGGAAGTTCGGGACCTCTCCAGTTAAAGTGTAAAAGAATGCATTAAAGTTGCACTCTATGGTACTCTGTTGGGAGCTGCCAGAGGAGGAATTATACTGGCCAACTCCTCTGAGCATAAGCCGTGAAAATACCTTTAGAAGAGCGATAGATCCATTATGGCTTATCAGTGGACAGAAGGAGGAAGCTTTTCTGTGAGCGTGGGGTCCTTTATAAGACAAAAAGCTTTTCTTTGAATGGAATCAAGAATGCTAATAGTTGTAGGAGACGCCATTCCCCAGACATGAGAACAATATTCCAAAGAGCGTCTGATTTGGGATACATACAGAGTAAACAGAGTGGAAGAAAAGAAATTTTTTCTGAATCAAAAAAGGAATCCAAGCTTTTTGAGTTGCTGTGGCTATGGATGAAATATTTTTATGCCAGTTAAGGTTATTTTCAAAAGTAACGCCGACAAGATTAAATGACTCTTTGTTCTGCGGAACTTGGGCCGCTCATGTATGACGTATGAGCATTGGCAGAATTTTTCTGCAACAACGAACATGACTGTGTTTTGAAAGCAAAAACTAAACAAGATGATGGGCGCCCCAATTCAAGATAAGTTTAATTCTTGTGAAAGAGACATTCGCATTGACCTACGCTTGGTTTCAAATCAGACACTGGCTTGAGAAATTGAATATTAAAGTGGAGGGTAGTACTGCCAACAAAACAATAAATGGGATTGATTGTGGAAGAGAGAAGATCGTTGATGTGTAGAAGAAACAAAGTGGGTGCCAGTACTGAGCCCTGGGGCACCTCAGCATTAATCTGGTAGAAACTGGAAGAATGACCATCTACAATAACTAATATACGTCAATCAGACGAGACGAGACAAAGGATAGAAGATCTGTGATGGAACCCATACTGTCTGTCATGTAAGATCTTGTGTTTTTCCAAATACTTTAAGATTTGGAAATCAAAAACTTTTTCATTACCTTACAAACAACTGAGAAAAGAGATATAGGTCTATAGTTTAAATGAGACAAGTTTTGCTTTCCTTTTTGGGGTCAAGTTGCATATGTGTAGCTTTCCAGCTCTCCGGAAAAATGCCTGTGTCCTAACAAATTCGAAAGGGGCAAGTTAGGATGATGCAAGCTCAAAAGTACATTTTTTTAACGATTGCTGGTATGCCATCTAGCCCAGACGATTTTTTAGTATTAAGAGAGGAAAGGATACGCTTGATCTGTCTGACTTTAAAAATTATATCGAACATTTTATGAGGAACTGGGGCAATGGTTGGAAGAGGAAGATTAATAGGAGGATCACGGGTAGAATTAGCAGCAAATTGTCTGGCAGATAGTTCGGCCTATCCTTAAGAGGTAAAAACAATTTCTTTTTCAAAGATTGGGGGCGGAAAAGAATTTGTGCAGAAGTTTTGACTTATATTTTTGGCAAAGGACCAGAAGGTCTTACTACCATTCTAGCAAAAGAGGACTTTATTATATTAATTAATTTATTTATAGCTTTTCAAAGAACAAAAAAGGCGTAGTGTGTTAATTGATTTTAAGTTAACCAGAAATTACTTCAGCATTAAACATACGTGACCAAAGCCAAAAAAAAAGACCCGCCAAAAACACATCCGTAAAATAAGGGCCAGATTGCTATCCAAAAATCTCGGCCTCTTAAAATACTGAGATCTTAAATCGGGGTCTGTTACAATTTTATTTTAAATTAAATACATAAACAATGCACACATTTTAACATATATAATAGGTAGTTAGGTGTTTGGTTTACTCAGCTATAAATCCTAGAGACAAGAAGGGTATGTTGGGTATGTAATTTATTTAGAATAGAACGAACTTGGTCTAATTTTAGATCGTAGTACTTTAGAATGCCAAAATTTTTGGATATGACTTGGCCCTTATTTTACATAAACGTTTTTGGTATGTCATTACTAACCGTAAATTTTAAATCTTTCTGGACTGTCACAAGATTTAAAAAAAAAACAGAAATAATAATTTTAAAATATCTTTATGGCTCAAGATCAAGATTATGCTTTTAATTAATATTTAAAAGCTAATAAATTAGCCCCTTTTTTCTTTATTTTAAAGAAACAAAGGCTTCTTTAAAAATAAAGCAAAGATAATTAGCTACCTTCCTTTTATAGCTATATATTTTAAGACCCGGATAATTAAGAAAAAAGTAAAAGTTTTCTTGTTTAAGTTCTATCAAAGGCCTGAGTGTATCAATACTTTCCCTTATTATTCTCTGTAAAATTAGAGCCCTTATCTCGTTAACCACGTTTTTAGAAAGAACGCTCGGCAATTAATTAATAAAAATGCTTTGTAAGGATGTATAAAAGGTATGTTGACATTTTTATTTCATTTTAAGTAGGATTAATGAACGAAATATAAAGTAAAGTGTATGCAGAGATATTTCGTTGAATTTTGACGGCAATAAAATCTAAATTATCTTTTGGGTCATAAACAGACCCGAAAACTGTAATATTGGCGGTCAGAGCCGGAATTTGAAATTTAATTCACCTGCACTGCCCAAAAAATCTAAATATAATATAATAGTCGTAACTAAAGTTTTATGGTTTTTAAATCTGTTATCTTTAATAACTTGTTTTTTTAATCCCTAGACATTAAAATCCGTAGTGATTTATTACCTTTACTAAGTTTTATTTGATTTATTTACCTATATTTGTCGTGATTAAGGGGGGATCAGGTTCCTAGGATCTAATATAAGTAGGAAATTAAGTGTCATAATTTCAGTTCTTATTAAGCTGTTTACTTACGTTACTATTTGTGCTATTAGCGAGTGATTTAAGCAAGTGATTTTTTTCGTGACATATATAGCGCAAAAATGTAGCAGCCATGGGCCCATTCTGATGGGGGGCCATCTTGTAATAACACCTTTACAAGAACATTTTTTATCCCGATTCTAAAGAAATAATCGAAAATGTATACCAGTCTTTGCTATCGGCTACAGCTCTGGCGATGCTGTATTGCCGAGACATTGCTTTGACAAAAACACCTTTGTCTACAGTAAAGGGTATAATACTCATAACTTCCAGGAAAAGCGAAGTGACTCCGGCTCCTTGAAATGAGTGGATGAAAGTGATTTGGATCTATTAAGAAGAAAAATTTATGAAATGTATGAAGGACAAACAATACCTACTTTGGTTTCCCTAAGAAAAAGACTCATTAAAGATAAAACAAATATTTCTTGTAGCGTATCTAGCTTAAGGAACATGTCACGGTTAGTTTTTATTCCCCAGGTTTTTTTTTTAATAATTTAGTTTTTATACGACTGCTTTAGAAAATGGGGTTTTGCACACGCTAAACAAGCTTTGAAAATTGTATTTTGCGCACAATGTGTGCAAGGAAAATATGTTTTTTTTGCACACGGTTCTGTCTTTTTAATATGATTTATTATGGTTTTTTATTGTTATGTCAAAAAAAATAGAAAACTCAAAGTAGGCTTTATTCCATAGCAACCGTCATAGTTTTTTGTTTTGTTGATTAGATACCAATTTAGATACAAAAAAATTTTGATTTTGCGAAAAAATGTCCGATTCTGAAGAAATTCTAAAAAAAAGCGAGTTTAATCTCGTCAAACCTACTTCCAACAAAGTCGAGATCGATATGAAGCCGAGTTA
>JAHBCN010010441.1:0-31881 GCA_019359885.1 Listronotus oregonensis | reverse complement strand
TTTGGTTTTTAAAAATTAAGATGTTTTAAGGAAAGTGAATTTGTTACATTAAAAGATATGCATTTAAAACAATATGTAGGCTGTTCTAAAAACACTTATACAAAATCTTTTAACAGGCTCCTGACATTAAAACAGTTCCATAACAAACAATTAAACAAAAGTTTTTTTGGGGAAAGAGTAAAAAAATTTGGATTTTTTTATAAATTTATTAAAAAATATTCTATATCTTAATTTTTATTTTGTCAATCCCGGTCTGATTAAGTTTTGAAAACCCAAACAAAAAATTTTTCGCCCTGACAAAAAATTTTCGTCAAACCAGGGAAACTAATTTGGTTGGGCAAACGTCAAAACTTAATTTAAAAATGGGTTTCCCCAAAAAACTTTAATTATGTTAAAAAGCCCTTTTTGTTAAATTGATTAAAAAACCCTTTTTTTTTTTTTTTAAAATTTTTATTTTTTTAACATTAAAAAAAAAGAATCTTTTTCAGAATGTTGAGGCATTATAAATTTTAGAACCAATATCGATTTTTAAAAATTTTTAACTAACCCCAATAAAACAACCACAACTAACCAAGTATAAACTTTTTTAAAGGGTTTTAAAAAGAAGTCACGTTTAAGTCTCCATCGTTTCTAATTTGACTGGCGAAAACAGATTATTTTTACTTTCGATTTTGGATTAAAAAAATTGTAAAAGGCCAAAATTGGAATTATTTCGGGTTAGGAAGGCTTTGGCAAACCTAGGATAAACCAGTCATTCCGGAAGGCCCCTTGACCTATGACATATATAAAATATATATATATTATTTATTTTTATATATATATATATATATATATATATATATATATATATATATATATTTTTATATATATATATATATATATATATATAATATATATATATATATATATATATATATATATATATATATATATATATAATAAATTTTTAATTTTATTATTTTTTTATTTTTTTAAAATTTAAAAAAAAATTCTTTTAAAAAAATCCTAAAATTAAAAATTAAATTTTTTTTAAATTATTAAAATATTTCAAAATTATGTTTTTCCCTTTTTAAAATAAAATATAAAAAAAATTAATTAAAAATTATTTTATTATTTTAAAAATTTAAAAAAAAAAATAATTTACGGTAATTTCATCACTTAGTGTTTATTGTTTCATCTTTTGTTTCTTTGAAACAATTTAAAAACACCCTTAAAAAAAAAACCCCTATCATTATTTAATAAAAAAAATGAACATAATGTTACAGAGTTGGGATTAAAAAATGGGACTGCTTAAAAGCTTTACTAATTTAATTTTGTAATTTTTTAATCCTCAAAAATCCACCTCTTACAATGTTACAATGCAAAAAAAAGTACAAAGCCGCGGATTTTTTTAAAAATGCATCGAATCGCACAAAAAGTTGGAATTAAGTTCGACTTACCCTTAAAGTGTGCATTACGCCGATAAGCGCTTTTTTATTTTTAAGGGGGTGAAAACTATCCCTTATTACTAAAACCTTCAAAACTTAGTTCACTTATTATTACTTAAATTAAGTAAAACTTGGCTTAAATAAGTTGAATATTAAATGTTTAATCTTGAAATATTAGTTAAAGTATTTCAACCATTAAAAGCAACACCTATTACGGACTAATGGAAAAAATTATATTTAATGAATAAAATGAAAAAAAATCGTACAATTACATTTAAAAATGTATTAAAATATAAAGTTATTAACAAAAAACTGTATTTAAAATTAGTTTTTGAGTTATTTTGAAGAAAGGGTCATTTTTTATTAAAATTCTGAAATTTGACTTTCACTTGCAGCTCCATTTTTTTAAAAATTAATCAATTTAAATCGGTTAAAATTTTAGAATGTATTTATGATACATAAATAAAGGGAATTGAAAAAGGCTACGACTCATTTTAATTGGAGGGTTGTTTTCGAAGACTTTAGCACTTAAAAAATGTTGATCTAACCTTATTTTAATCATAACTCACTCAATTTTTATGATATAGACCTTTTTTTAAAGAAACGTCTTTGCAAATGGTCCAAAAAAGTAATTATTTATTTTCCTCGAAAAATACGTAGATTTTGCTTTATTTGCCTTTACACAGCAATTACAAAAAACCATTTTATTCATTTTTTTAAAAGCTACAATTTTTTATGTACAGTTGTTTTGATAAAATGCATACTTATCAAGTAATTTCCAAAAAACTGATTAAAAACGTTGATTTTATCGACGATAAACTCCGACTTTCGATCGCGAATAACCCAAAAAGTATGCATTTTACAAAAAAAATCATAGAACATTGCTAAAAAATCATTTTTCTATCAATTTCTGTGGTCAAAATATAAAAAAAAATCCACCCCCGAGATGGTTTGGCAACGACCCCCAAGGTAAAGGCGCCCTTCGGCATGATATAGATTTTGATCCTTGAACTATTCACTAGCTACTGTTAAAATTTCAAGTCATTCTATGCGTTTGAAAAAATTGAGAGGCAAAATGGTTCGTTTCCTGGACTATTACGGCTAGGTAGATAACCCTTACAATCAATTTATTAAGGTATTTGTTTTCGGCCTAAATACATTTTTTTTAATTTTAGGTTATTTATGTAAACATAATTCTATTCCTTCTACATAATAAACTTATTTTCTCAATAAACTGGACCGAAGATACCAAAATTCAGGATATTGACGAAAGAGAAAATCTACAACCAACGTCATGTCCAGATGAATTTCAAGACTTTTGTAGCAAAAAGTCGAGTGGATTAGAAAATCTACTGAGGGTATTTTTCAAAACAAAATATACACAAAAATTAAGTAAAGGATTTAGAGATTTTTAGTTCATTGTTAATCAGGAAAACAGAATTTAATATAGAATATCATAATATTCTAAAATATAGGAGGACAATTTGATGCGAATCATTTGGTTTGTATTTTTAATTTTTGCTTTTCCAAAAAAGTGTAAATTTTCGCAAATAAAGTTTTTTTAAATATATAGCCGCATTAAATGGAAAACTTTTTTAATTACTGTCTTAGGTTAGTTTAATACCCTCATAAATTTTTTTGCGGTTGTACATAAAATTGCGCTTTAATATATTAATAAACATTATTTTAATTATGTTTAAAGCATATATATTTTCTTTTCTTTTTCGGATTATTTTAATAGATAAGTTAAGAATGATGTGTGTAAACATGCATTTAATAAGCTAGGGATTGCACTTGCAGAAGAAAAAAATTATCACATACGTTTTCACCCCACAAAAAAAAACGCTCTAAAAGTATAGAAAGTAAATGGATAAAAATGACTGGATGCTTTTTTTTATTCGTCAATTTAAACGGACCCTGTGGAAAAAACCTAATAGAACATTTTAGGTTCCAATAAAATCCTTATAGATCTATCTGTATCGAAAAATGACCAGATAGAAATTCTATCATAACTTAACTGATAAATTCTCATAAAAAACATTATGAATTTATTAGTAATCTCTTTAACAAAACAATAAGTCGGAACTGCTGATACTTTATTTTACTTTTTTTCCATTTTTCTGGTCATAACCCCATGGAAAACTATACAAAAAACATAAATCCATTTTTTTTTCGTCAATCTGTAAGTATTTGGCATTGCTGTTTCAAAAACACAATAGTTTATCATAACTTCCAATCAAGCATCGTATTTTATTTGGATCTATCAGGCTTTTATCAGAAATCATGATATGCGGTGGCGGCGTAATATTTAAAGAAATTAACGAAATAGTACACCAGCGATTGTTAAATTTTCAATATATTTTAAATTTTATGGAAATTTAATTAGTCTGGTTTAGTAGCAGCAACGTGCGCTCCATGAAAGTAGAGAAAGCATTGCTTCCCCTAAATCATCAACCGAACTAAACTTCTAGCATCAAAAGTTTTGAAAAATAGTCGTATTATTTTCATCATCATCATCAAACAGCCGTCCGCGTCCACTGCTGAACATAGGCCTCCCTTAGTGTTTGCCACCGTTTTTGTTCTTGTGCGTCCTGTATCCAGTTTCCCCGATTCTCTTAATATCGTCCGTCCATCTTGTTGGTGGTCTGCCTCTGTTCCTATAGGCTTCGTACCTTGATTTCCACTCCAGAATAAGCTTTGATCATCTTCCATCCGTTGTTCGTGCCAAATGGCCAGCCCAGTTCCACTTCAAGGTTGCAACTCTGTCTATGTCATCGGTCACACCCGTCCTATGCCGTATACACGGTCCCAGCATTGACCGCTGCATAGATCTCTGAGCAACTCGCAGCTTGTGCGTCGTTTTTTTTGGTAAGCGTTAACGTTTCTGATCCATAGGATAGTACTGGCAGTATACATTGATTGTATGTTTTCCGTTTGAGGCATATAGGAATGTTTGATTTGAAAACATGCCTAAGGTTTTCAAATGCCGCCCACACCAAGCCTATTCTCCTGTTCAGCTCGCAGGTTTGATTATCTCGGCCAATCCTGATCTCGTGTCCCAAATATTTATATGAGGCAACTTGCTCAACACTCCTACCGTCAACTGAGATATTCTCGCTCATGACAAGGTTGGTCATACACTGCGTCTTCGTAAAATTTATTTTTAACACAACTTCTTTGCAGGCTTCATAAAGGCTTTCCAACATAGTCTGTGCCTGGTCAATACTGTCGGCAGTTATGACAATGTCATCAGCGAACCTCATGTGGCTCAACAGCTCTCCGTCGATATTTATGCCTATTCTTCCCAGTTTACTCTTTTAAAGGCATATTCCAATAAGGTGGTAAACAGTTTCGAAGATATTGTGTCGCCCTGACGAACTCCTCTTTCGATTTGAAATTTATTTGTGTCTGCATGTAACCTTACACATGCAGTTGCCCGATGTATATGATTTTCAGTAAAGAAGTATATCGATGATCAATACGAGGTCGAAAGCCTTATCGAAATCTATGAATACCAAGACAAGTGGCTTGTTATATTCGATGCATTTTTCTATTAGGGTCTTAATAGTTTGAAGGTGGTCATTTGTTCCATAACCTTCTCTAAATTCCGCCTATTTACGTGGCTGGTAAAGAGTTTGTAGACATGTGACAATAGGCTTATCGGTCTATAGTTTTCTAGTTTTGCAATGTCTCCCTTTTTGTGCATTAGGATTATTATAGCATTATCCCACTGGGAAGTTGTTGTTCCCTCCAGAAGACATGCATTGAAAAGCCTGCATATATTCGTAAGCAATTTGTTATATGCCTTAATAGACTTAACAACGTCTTTGCCTGGGGCTTTATTGCCCTTCATTTCCTTCAGCGTAATATTAGGAATATCCTCTGAACCTTGCTTTTGTACATGAGGCAAGTTCTCAGGCGGATTGTGTTTCTTTTCTTTGGATAGCTCTGTATAAAAGTCCTCAACCAACTTTAAAATTTCTTCCTTATTTAAGGTAGTACGGCCTGCCCCATTCTCCAGCTTACAGATGTTCTTGGTTCCCGAGGAGAAGTTTCTTTAAAGGACCTTCAAACTTTTGTTGTTATCGATAACCTTTTCTATTTCTCCCGATTTAAACTTTCTTATATCTCTCCTGGCGCCCTTTGAGATGTCTCTATTTAGGATTCGAGTATTATCTTATTCATTTCTTAATGAACTACAACATTTTAAACATAAAGACAAGATTCCATAAAATAATAGGCCTTGGCATAAGCAAGATTCTAAGTTAGGCTTGAGTCTCAAGAAAATACAATAACACATTACGCTATCTTTGTCATACAAATAACAATGCGTCCAGCGTTTTTTTAATACGACGGCCGATGCTTCGATATCGCGATCAAGCCACTTCGAGCTTAAGATAAGCCAGTTTCGGGATCAAATGTTAAAATAGAGAGGTCAAGTTCAGAGCGCTTTACCGCCAAATAAGCAACTGAATGGATTAAATATATACCCGTTCAACTGAAGTTTGCGTTTGTAGTTTAATTTGTTGGAAACCGCAGATTAGTTTTTATTTGAATCGATAGACACAAATCCGTTAAAAACAGACTGATAACCGAAAAATTATTCAAAAATTATGGCACCCGGTCTGTTTCTTTTACACATTAACGATCTTCTCTCTTTCACAATCAATCCCATTCATAGTTTTGCTGACGATAGTACCCTCCACTCTTGCATTTAATTTCTTAAGACAGTCAATAAGCCTGATTTGGAAACCAAGCGTAGGTCAAGGCTGATGTCTTTCTCACAAGACCTCAAAAATCTTGCTCAGTTTAATGCCTCCAAAATGCAGTGATGTTCGCTGTCGCGAAAGTTCTGCAGAACAAAGAGTCGTTTAATCTTGCCAGCGTTACTTTTGAGAATAACCTCAGCTGGCACAAACACATTACATCCATAGGCTCAGCAGCTTCAAAAGCTTGGATTTTTCTTTCGAGTCGGAAAGTATTTATCTTTTTCCAATCTGTATACTCTGTATGTAGGTATCCCAAATCGGACCATCTTTGGAATATTGTTCTCATGTCTGGGGAATGGCGTCCCCTACTTGCTCCTCTTGCTCATCGTCGAGCTGTAGGGGATCTGTTGCTCTTCTATAGGTATTTTCACGGCTTTTGCTGAGAGGAGTTGGCCACTGTAATTCCTTCTCTGGCAGCTACCAACAGAAAAACACGTAGTGCAATTTTTATGCATTCTTTAACAGTTCAGCTTTCTTCGTTTCCTTATCCCTAGAGTGTCCAGACTATATAATATATAATATTTATGCCTGTGTAAACAAACTCCCTCTTACCACAGCTATTACATCCACGGTACGTTAGTACTTAGGCATCAGCCTTCGTGGACTGTCCAAAGATAAAAAAAAATAGCTGTTAAGACTATATAGTTGTGTAATTGTGTAGTGTGTTTTTTGATGAAAAAACGGTTTGGTTCACAAAGTTTTGTTGATAAAATCGAATCTAATAAATAAAGGTGGGCCTAAGCTTAAGATTAAATCTTGACTTCCAAAAAAAAAGACTTGCATTTAGGCTTGTATCTTTAGTTTTTTACACTATTTTGTCAAGATATTATATTCTACAATGCTTGAGAAAGATCCTGGATTGTCTCCAAAATTCCGAGTGTTAGGTACTGAATGTATGTCTAAATCTTAAGCACCTTTTAAAGAAACATTTGGAAATACGTAGTATTACAGTAAAATTTTTGCAGTTTTTCGTGTAAAAACTAAAAAAAATTGATTTGCGACATTTTTTCTAGTTTTGCTTGTGACAAAAATAATGCAAAATAAGAAAAAAATTAACATTTTCAGAGTTTTTCTTACATCTGTACACATACAAAAATATGTATAGTAAAATGCTTAAAAATAATATTTTTAACTTAAAAAGTAATCAGCAATCTTAATTATTCAGGGTGTTTCAAAAAACATGGGAGATTCTTAGGCAAAAATAAGACAAAATTATTATACAAGGTGTCGCAGAAGTAATGGGACACAGAGCAACAGCAGATTCCTTGAGTCGAAATAATGCAATTAACGTAAACTTGCCTTATTCCAAAGTTGATATTAACTAAGATACAGGGTGTCAAACTTTGAATTTCTTTTTCGTTTTTTCGTAATAACTTCTTAACTAAATGTTATAGCGGTACAAAATTTAGGATTTCGGGGTTCTTTGAGGCGAGAAATTCAAATTTGTCCATATTTTTTATGTTGCTGGTAGAGGGCACCAGCTACGGCCTACCCCACTTGTTTTAGATGACATAACTTTTTTTAAGCTAAGTATTTTGACCTGTTTATTAAAAAAGTAGTTACTATAGTTTCCGCTGCGTCAAAAATGTATACTTTATTTATGTCTCTAGAAGCAACGGTTTTCGAGATAAATGCATTTTAAAGGACCCCGCAATTTTCCTATGGAAAATAGTTTTTGGTCAATTGTTTTCAAACTTTGCAAAGTAATAGTATTTAACACGCTGATCAAAAGTCTCCACGGGCACAAAACCCAAAAACCCCTCTAACCCCCAAAATCAGCCTTAAAAATCACCAGGAATTTGGAGAATTTTGAGGGTAATTTTGGGGGAGTTAGAGGGGTTTTTGGGTTTTGTGCCAGTGGAAATTTTTGATCAGCGTGTCGAAAACTATTATTTTGCGAAGTTTGAAAACAATTGCCCGAAAACCATTTTCCATAAGAAATTGCGGGGTCCTTTAAAATGCATTTATCCCGAAAACAGTTGCTTCTAGACACATAATTGAAGTATACATCTTTGACGCAGAGGGAACTATAGTAACTATTTTTTTGATAAACAGGTCAAAATACTAAGCTAAAACAAGTGGGGTAGGCCTAGCTGGCGCCCTCTACCAGCAACATGAAAGTATGGACAAATTTGAATTCTCGCCCAAAGAACTCCCAAATCCCAAATTCTTGCACCGCTATGTCATTTAGTTAAGAAATTATTACGAAAAACGAAAAGAAATTAAAAGTTTGACACCCTATATCTTAGTTATTATCAACTTTGGGATAAGGCAAGTTTACGTTAATTGCATTATTTCGACCTAAGGAATCTGCTGTTGCTCTGTGTCCCATTACTTCTGGGACACCCTGTAAAAAACCTAGCTCCAAAACGGCCCCATTCTTAGGATTCAGAGTGTAAAAAAAATTCAGAATCACGATTTTTTCTTTATTTTTAAATTGAACGAAATTTGGTACCGTTAGAAGATTGACCGACACCTTTTGATGATAAAGGTTTCTATTATGACTCAGTGGCGTAGCTTCGGCAATTTTGTTCATTTTTTACCATTGTTTCGTCATAACTTTTTTGGTATTAATATTGGTGATAATTTGGTACATATTCTCTACTTTGTTTTACATAAAGAAGGTACTTTTAAAATACCTCGATAAACTTAGCGTATTTCCGAGATATTCTAATTTTAAACTTGCGTAGTATGAAAAAAGTAACGTTTAAAATGAAAGACAATAGTAGTTTAAACAAAAAATGTTTAAGTTATCTACCTCTTGCGAAAATACATGTATTTAAGCTTTGTTATATATTTTTTTTATTTGAAATTATTTCTAATTTTTGATATTACCCTTCTCGTACCACGTAAGTTTAAAATTAAAATTTCTCGCATTCCGTTTATCGAGGAATTTCAAGAATACCTTTTTTATGTAAAACAAAGCAGAGAATAAGTAGCATGTACCAAATTATTAATAATAATAATAATAATACCAAAAATTTATGAAAAAATAATATTAAAAAGTAAAAAAAATGTACAAAGTTAAGCCTCTGATCTGTAATAGTACTAAAAGTATATCATTAAAGGGTATATTTCTTGGCTCAAGAATCTCTCATTAAGCATTGTCCCCTGTTCTTTGAAACACCCTGTATAACCCATAAATAAGCATTTATTTATGTAAAATACTTTTTTTACAGATTTTAAACAACAAAAGAATGTCAACTTCGCCATATCATAATGGACCATGTCAGTGTGGATTAACATTTCGACTTATGGATTTGGGAAGTGGTACTTACCCTAGGTAAGCAATAATTTTAACAAAATATAATTTACTAGATGAAAAGCCTGTCTCCGTCAGGCGAGAGACAATATTAAGTAGCCTCTGTCTCCGTAAGACGCCTTCCGTACGGCTAACGGTAAAAAAACACTTTTTTGCTCCTATTTTTGTCCCGGGCCGAAATTCAAAAAACGGGCTTCGTTAGGTTCTAGCCACTGCTAAAGACTACCACTGTGTCAAATTTCATGATTTTATCTCAAGCCATAACTTCAGAATCACGTGGACAGACAAATAAATATATATACCTACCTACATATAAATTTATCCAAATTAGCAAATTATATACATGGATGATCTATAACTAAAAAAATTAAATAAATTTCCCCCAATATTTTAATATTTATTTTTACTAAACAGTAAAACTTGTGTTAAAGGAACCCTTTATCCCAAACCTGTGAATGTCTTTTAAGCAAAAAAAAAATTTTACTTTGGGGGGAAAAATTTCCCCTATAAACCCCCTTTTGAAAAAATGGACACCCTTTAAAAACCCCCAAGGCCAAAAAAAAAATTTTAAACCCCTTTTTTGGAAAAATCAACCTTTTTTTGGGGGGAATTTTTTTGGGCCAATTTTTTGTATTTTATTATTTTATGATTGTTTTTTTAAATTTTAAAGGGGAAAAGCCCAAAAAAAAATTTTAAAATTTTAAATTAAAAAATTGGTAAAGGGGGTTTATCTTCACATTATATTTTTAGTTGTGTATTGAATCGATAAAAATAAAGGATCGTATTCGGAAAAAATATGTCCCTAAAAAAAAAACGAAAAAGATTTATCGCAAAAGTAAAAGGGGTACTTTTTTGGGGGTAAAAAAACGGGTTTTAAAAAGTTTGGGGGGGAAATTCAAAAAAAAAATTCCGAAATAAACTGAACTAAAACGAATAATTAATTTAGAAAAAAGGGGGAAAAAAATTTGAATTCAGTAGGATTGGCAGTAGATCAAGTCTTCTACAATTGATTCTAAAAGCAAGATATATATATATATATATATATATATATATATATAAAAAAAAACAATAAAAAAAACTGTAAATTTTTTTTTTAGGTACTTTCATCCGGGGGTGTAAAAAAGGAATTCATGGGTTGTATTCCATCGCTGTAACCCCCTTAAATACAAAGTACTTTTTTTTAAAAGAGGAAAGAGGCAGACAGTGAAACTGGTATACCCCTCCAGGTTCCATGAATCCGCTTTCCCCAGAACCTTTAAAAAGGAAAAGGGGATGCAAGATTATGTTAATATTGTAGTTAGCTGGAATGCTTCCCAAAAAAAAAATTTGATCTGATTTTTTAAAATACTGTATTGGCTTATTAAGCCAAAGATAAAAAAAAAAAAGTAGTTTGTCTTAAAAAAAAATTGTTAACCTAAAAAATTGTTTGATTTTAAAATTTTTTTTTTAAGTCATTGTACTATTCCCCTTTATAACAAGATTTTTTAAAAAAATTCAGTCTTTAATTAGGTCCTAGTTTCAACAATATTTTTAAATTATAAAGAGTGGTTCACATTAAATTTTTCAATCCCTCCATTTTTAAATTTTTTTATTTTTTTGGGGTTATTTTTGGAATTTGGAATTTTAATTTTTGTGAAAATTAAAAAAATACACATTCCCCCCATGTTTTTAGGATTTTTTGTGCTCAACAAATCCGATTATAATGCATGGTCAACAGTAAATTTTAGGTTTTTACAAGTTTTTTTTTATTTTTGGGGAAAAGGGGATCCCTTTTTTAAATAAAGTGCGAAAAATTTAAAATTTGAAAGAGGAAATTTTTAAATTTTTCACAAAAAAAACCCTATCAATTTTTTTTTTTTAAAATTTTTTTAAATTTTTTTTCCCCCCATGCTTTTTTTTAAAAAACCATTTTTAAAAAAAAAAAAAACAAAAAATGTTTTTTTTTCCCGGAAAAAGTTTAAAAAAGTTTTAAAAAAAAAATTTTCCCAAACGTTTTAAAAAAACCCCAAGTTTGGGCCCCAATTAAAAACTCCTGCCGGCAAAATCAAAAAAAAAGTACGAGAAACAGTAAAATTCGGAAAAATGGTGTGAAGAAAAAGGTTTTTTGAATTTTTAAAGAGGGGGGACCCTATTTTCTCAAAAAGCAAGGGGAAATTTGTCCAAATACTTTATGGTCGAAATAATTTTTGCTGAAAAGTGTTTTTAAAATCAAAAAAAAGTATTCCCCAATTTAATAAGTTAAAAAATTTTTTAAGAAACAAAAGTAGGCTTTCGGGGCCAAAAAAAACAAGGTTTTTTTAAAAAAAAAAAATTTTTTTTTTTAATGAAGCAACCCCATGAAAAATCTTTTGATAAAAAATTCGACCATTTTCGGAGTTGTCCTTTCAAAAAGAGAAGAACTCGTAAAAAAAAACATCCGACATCGAGGACAAAAAGGATCCACTTTTGGGACGATTCCAGACGCAAAAAAAAACCACACTTTTCGTCCTGTCTGAAGAGATCAACGACGGAAAGTATTTGTTCTTATATCGGAAGTATACAAAAATTCGGCCCCGACAACACATCAACGGTTTTTCGTATATTTTCAAAGGGGAAAGGGGCCCAACAAGCGTTAGGGCCCTACATTTGGGAAGATGCCTTCGAGATAACAGCATTTTTAAGTTGCCCAATCGAGCACCACCTTCCGGGGGTCTTGCAAAAATTACTTGCAAAAATTTGAAAAAGGAAAACAGGAAAAAAAAGCGGTTAAAGGGGGTTTAAATCGACAACGAGATCCGAAGGATACATTGAAGAATAAAGGTACAAAAGGGGGGTTTAAGGGGAAAAAATTTTAAATTTTAACCGAAAAAAACTCAAGAAGCCAGATGAAATGTCCTGTTCCACAGACGCTGTTTCAACTAAAACACATGATTTCGTCTTAACATCGAGCAGCGAACCCCCATCAAAATTCCAAAAAAATTGAAATCGGCCATAAACCCCCTTAAAAAACAACTAATTGTACCCCTTTTTAACATTAATATTGTTAAATAATTTAATAATTTTTTTTTAATCAGTTAAAAAAAAAAATTTTAAATTTTTTTCTTTTTTGGTTTTTTTTAATTTTTTCTTAAATATTCGTATATATCTAATAATCATATTCTTTAATAAAACGCTCGTAAAAAAGTATTCGCAAGTAAAAAAAAATTTTCCCAAAACCCCAAAGTGACTTTGTCGATTAAAGTTACCCCAAAACCCCCTTTGGTCGTTCGTTAACCGCTTTTGCAAAGTATCATTTATTATTGGGGAAAAAAAATATTTTGTGTACTTTAGTGCGATAAATCTCAGTTGAAAAAAAACCTTCGATAAAAGTCGCAGGGTTTTTTTTGTTTTTGGGATTATTGTTATAAATATTTTAGTTTTTTAGTTTTTTAAAAAAAAAAACAAATAAAGACACCAAACAAAATTATATCGGTCGTTATATTTTTAAGTTTTGGGGTATGGGGTAAAACGTTTTAAGGTTTTTAAATTTTTTTCAAATTTATTTTCGTTGATACTGACTAAGTGATTTACAATGTTCCAAAAACGAGAGGAGAGAGAGAAGCTATTATCTCGTTTAGTTTCGTAAACTAAAAAAGTTGAAAACGTGTGCACGTAAGAAATATAGGTAAAAAAAACTTTTACTCAAAAAATTAAAATTAATTTTTAAAAGGTTTGGTAAAAACCATCATCAGTGTTTGTAAAAGGGGAGTTACACATTTGGGAATATGTAAACAGGACATCGACAAACTTTACTTTGAAATTAAAAATTCAAAAGTAAAATTTTGAATAAAATTTCACATTTTCATCTTAGAAATGGTGAATTTTAAATGTGGCATAAACTTTAAAATTCACCCTTTCTAAGGTGAAAATGTGGGATTACAATTTTACTCTTTAATTTTTAATTTATTAATATGATGAGTCCTTTTATATGTACACTAATGCTGTAACTCCAGCTTGACGTATAGCACTGATGATGATTTTTACCGAAAGGCGGGAATTTTTTAATATCATTTGACAAATGAAAAAGTTTCTTCTTTCCCCAAAGGATATAGACCGGAGCTGAGAGTTTTTTTGCATGACAAGGCCCACGCCGAGGCTTTGGGGGGACCGACCTATGGACCGGTGGGTACGATGCGGTTCAAAAGTGAGATTTTATGGGCAAAAAAAATGTTCCGTGGCCCTCTAGTCACTTCGATCGATTTTTTTACAAATTCGTCGCCGGGCAGTTCCGTACTCGAAATTGATAACAAACAAAAAAATTACACGGGTTTAAAAAAAAAACCATGGTTACTGGTTTTTTGAACCCTTGTTTTTTAGATGTTGTTCTATACAAAAAAAATATTATCCATTGTCAGCTCCTTAAATTCCTGGTTCTTCTGAATGTTAAAGTTATGAATGAATTTTTGTATTTTTAAACTGATGCGTTGTATTAAAAAAAAAATGGCGAATACGACTGAACATACGTTTATCTGAAATTAACTTTTTTTTTATCAATGTAAACAACAAATTGAAAAAATCACTATAATTATTTATTTCGGATTAAAAAATCGAACAAAAAATGTATTCATTAATCTAAAAGTCAGAATAGATTACAAATAAAACATATTCCCTTGAATATACCTACTAGAGGCACTCTTGTCGCCTAAAAAACGATCATTTGTAAATATATATATATATATATATATATATATATATATATATATATATATATATATATATATATATATATATATATATATATATATATATATATATATATATATATATATATATATATATATATATATATATATATATATACCCGCTCTGCGTGCTGGGTTTGTCGGTTTCCGCGTCGATCTATCGACACGTTGGTTGGAACCACGGAGAAAGGTTATACTATGATTCTTTCCTTTCGCACTGCCAAACGGCAAGGCTGCTCAGTAAATAAATGCTCGTTTTGTATAAGGACATTTAAGATGTTTAGAATATCCTTTTTTCGCTATCGAAAACATGTGTAACCAAGAAAGAGTTAACGTTATTTGTATAAACATTTTACCCTGTTTATAAGTCTGTTCCCAAATTTCAAAACCGTTTTTGTAAAGTATAAAGTCCAGTCAAAAAACTCCATTTTAAACAACGGGTGAAGTGTATTAACATCCCTTTATGATCCCGCAAGCAAAACCCTTTAAATATATAGAAAGCGTTAAAACTTCGTCGTTTTTGAACTGACATAAAACCGTGTAAAGTCGACAGTCCGTTTAATAAATTCTAACATTTTTAAAACCATTTTACGGCGGGACAAAACTGGGTCTTGAAATTAACCCTATCTTTTATTAGCCCATATTTTTTCTATTTAAATTTTGAATATTAATTTTGTTACCTCATCGTTTATATTACTACCCAATTTAATTTATATATGTATAGAAACGCAAAAAAAAAAAAAAAAATTTAGTATCTAAATATATTATTTCATAAATATAAATTAATTAATGACATACAAATTTCTGAGTCCGGCACTGGTCCTGCTTTTTAAATACGCATGCTTAATGACACTATCGTTTGTTTAGTACGCGGGTGAAACTTATAAATGCGATTAGCCATTATATTCTAAAGGGTTATCTATGGGGCATGGACATCGTTATTCCTACTTTTTTCCCGGATGGCATCCCCGGTTAGCTTTGGAGGGATGAATTTTCAAACGTGTAATTAATATCCAGCCTCATCAAGGACCAACTTTATTCTTGTTTTTGTCGTCAAAGGCCGCCAAAGCCCGAATCAATATTCCACAACAATATGGCGTCACTTAAGGTCCGCCATACTGACCGAAATGGGTAATTTTTCCATTGTAGACATGGATCATGGGACCTACGCAGTTGTTTCGTTATCATTGTTAACATTGAACTGTAGAACAAGATTTCAAAACGCCATACCTCTGGGGTGTCGCCAAGTGCCCGCCCTAATGGGGTAAACATGTCATGTCCTGAAAAAAGTTCTAAAAAGGCCATACCGATGCGATGTCTCCAACGTCAGATATTGGCTTCCAAAGTTGTTACATTTTTATAGGTTAAGTGTATTAAAGGCCCCGCTGCCATACCGGCATTTTTGGGCGTATTTTAAAGTATAAATCATGAATATATCACTGCCATACCGATGCGATATCGCTAACGTCAGATATTGGCTTCCAAAGTTGTCACTTTTTTATAGGTTAATTTTCCGCCCTGCCAAGGATTTTTGTGTATTTTGAAGTATAAAGCACGAATATATCACTGCCATACCCGTGTCATGTCGCTAACGTGCACAATTAATCGCAATATTTTTTAAATGTATGTTAAGATAATATTTTGGATATTGTTTTCATGTATTAAAATTAAAAAAATAAAAAAGGGTTCTCCAAGTAAAATTGTTCTTGAAATAAGTATTAATAATGTATATAACGTATTGTTTTGCGCTGTAAAAACAGATATTTTATGTTTAAAATATTTTTCGTTAAAAAAAATAATACAGTCTCTGGAAATAAAATACAATTTTGTATTTTCTTTTAGTAAAAACGTTTTCAAACTTTAGTTCTGATGAAAAAGGTTTAACCGGTTTTTAATTCATATAATTTTTTTATTTCAAAACAATTGTTCCGTGATTCTGTATGATTTTGGTCTTTTTATCTTGTTAAATTTGTTTTATTAAATAATAATTTAATTTTTAATATTGTTTAATTTATATAGAAAATTTTTTTTTGAATAACAGTGAATAATTCTATTAAGGATATACACATCTTTCTCATTTTTTTACAGGTAATTAGAAATTTAAAATTTAAATCCAAAACTTATACATTTGTGGGAACGATAACAAAATTATAGGGGGAAACATGTTAAAACTTTTGTGTAATACACACACTACGGCAACCCGAAAATTTAGTTATAAATATAATTAAGCTCAAAAAGAAGTTTAAACCCAACGTTAACATTTTTTTATGAAAATAGGTTTAAAATGTACTGGAACAAACTCATGATAAAAATCATGACATGAAAGACTTGATTTAGTCTAAAAATAAAAGAAAAATGTACCACTTTTAACATTTATTTCACGTCACCTTTCTTTTTTTCCTTTGATATACGAAAGTATTGTATATCTTCATTTTTGTTTTTTCACTTATATTATTATCCAATAAATTTAACACTAATTCCGATAATTCGAAAGTTTGCTGCATTAATATTCGAACTTAAAAACAAACAAAGCACAACATGGCGGATTTGGATCAAGCCGTTAGGTAGAATTTTTAAAATATCGCACACCCTTGTTTCTTTAATCATTTATATGAAATAATTGTTTAAAAAATTTAATATTTCAAAATAAACCAGACTATTTATGAACTATATAATTATTTTATTGTTTCAGGATCAAACAACTTTTCTTCTACAAAACTTAACTGCTAATTTTTATTTTTTTCAAGTTCAAAATTTAAATGGAAATCAAGGTCAAAGTGAGAAATCAAATTTAGGTTAAATACTAGTAATTATATAAACGGAAAAACCCATTATGTTATTATATATATTATATTTATTACGAAAATTTTTTGAGTTGTTCCCAGAACATAAAAGGGTCTCTTTGGTCAAACCAAGGGTATAGACTTGAGTACTAACAAAACGCAAATTAATTGACCCCTTTCAATCTTGAAAGATTTTGAGATAGTTGATAATATCACTGCTATCAAGATACAGTACATTTCACAAAAATCGTTGATTTCTTGTTTTACCTCCACGTTAGTTGTAACACTTAATAAACTTTGGATACCCAGGTCCGGACTTAAAATTTCTTTATTTATTATTGTCCTACTTTTTGATCTATTATGTAGGTTAAAGGCATAAAGCAAGTCTTTTCATTTTAGTTCATCATGTTTGTCAAAGTATTTTCCTGTGTGTTTTGGATCCAAAATAGTAACCTAAATATTGATAGTAGTAAGTAATTAGACCTGTACCTTTCAACAGGTGCGGTGCCTACAACGGAAATTAATGCTGGGGTGCCAAAGGGTCATGCTGGCATCCACGCTGTTTCTTCTACACATTAACGATCTTCTCTCTTCCACAATCAATCCCGTTCATAGTTTTGCTGAGATAGTACCCCCCACTCTAGTATTCAATTTCTTAAGCCACCGTATAATCGATTTTTAAAAAAAAGCGAGGTCAATGCAGATATCTCTTTCACAAGATCAAACTTATCTTGATTGGGGCCAAAATCGTGTTCAGTTTAATGCCTTAAAAACAATATGTTTGCTGTCCCGAAAAAAGTCTGCGAATGTCCATCCCATACATATGAGCGGCCCAAATTCTGAGAACAAAGAGTCGTTTAATCTAGTCTAGCGTTATTTTGAGAATAACCTCAACTGGATAAACCATTACATCCATAGCTTCGCAGCTTTAAAAGATTGGATTTCTTTTCAGGCCAGAAAATATTTTTTCCCTTTTTCCCAAACTGTAACTTGATGTATCCCAAATCAGACCCTTTGGGAAAATTGTTCTCATGTCTGGGGAATGGCGTCCCCCACAACACTTAGCATTCTGGACTCCATTCAAAAAGAGCTGTTCGTCTTATTAATGATCCAACGCTCACAGAAAGACTTCCTCTTCTTGCCCATCGTCGAGCTGTAGGGGATCTGTCGCCTTCATAGGTATTTTCACGGCTTCGCTCAGAGGAATTGGCCAGTATTATACCTTCTCTGACCCCAAAGAGCAACACTAGTAACTTTATGCACCTTTTACATTCAGTTAGAGACCCCGTTTTCGCTTTTTTTCGTTCCTTTTATTCCTAGAGGTCAAGACATGGAACCTGCTGCCTGCGAGTTTTTCCTCCCCTCCCAATCACCAAAAATTTAAGTCCCTTGAACAAACTCCCTCACCACACTGAAGAACCCACGGCGTTAGCTAGGCACCCTTGGGACTGTCCCAAGATAAAAAGAAAAAAAAAAAACACGAAAAGCGACAGTATCTAATTTTATTTGTTTTATGGGGAAACAAATAGTAAATAATGAAGGCTTTACCTTTATAGTGCTAGAGTGAAGGAGATGTAAAAAATACAAGAATTATAGGATTTTAAAAAATGCAAAAGTATAAGATATTTTAGAGTCCGGTAAGGCAAAAAACATAGTACATCAAAAAGTATATATTTCTTAGTTAACTTTCTTTTTGATATTTTGCAGTTTTCGATTCTGCCCAAAATTCTAGATAACTTCCATATAATATTTTACTAATTTTGTTTCTATTTATTCTAGTTTAGCGGTATTTGAACAAATACGGAGTGAAAAACATGCCATTATTTTTCATAAACTTAAGAACTCCTAATTTAATAAAATATTTCAATAAAAAACAAAGCAAGATAGAGGTGTGCAATCGTTTTTACGAATGCAAATTTGTTAATACTTTACCAGTCATCTGCATTAGCATAATTTCAAATATTTGATTTTTAGTACACGACTATGATTTACCTCAACAATCGTTCCCAATTAAAGAAAGAATAGAAGATCTAAGATTACAAAAATTACTGTGGTCTAAAACCGATCTTAGAGCTAGAATCATATGGAGAAGACAAATAGGAGTCCTAAAATACGCAGTCACGTGGTGGCAAAGTGGACGTTGTGATTCAAATGGTTCTAAGGACACTAATCATTCCAAGTTATCAGGAACGACAAGTGTAAGTCTTAAGCCAAGCACAATGTTTTTAAAAAATAATGTTTTTGCTATACTCGCCACGAGCATACAGGGTGTCCCAGAAGTAATGGGACACAGAGCAACAGCAGATTCCTTAGGTCAAAATTATGCAATTAACGTAAACTTGCCTTATCCCAAAGTTGATTATAACTAAGATACAGGGTGTCAAACTTTTAATTTTGTTTTTGTTTTTTCGTAATAATTTCTTAACTAAATGATCTATTGGTACAAAATTGGGGATTTGGGGTTTCTTTGAGGCGAGAAATTCAAATTCGTCTATACTTTTGATGTAGCGGGTAGAGGACATCAGCTACGGCCTACCCCACTGGTTTTAGATGGCATAACTTTTTTAAGCTTAGTATATTGACCTGTTTATTAAAAAAGAAGTTACTATAATTCCCTATACGTTAAAAATGTATACTTTATTTAGTTCTTTAGAAGAAACTGTTTTCAAGATAAATGAATTTTAAAGGACCCCGCAATTTCCCTATGGAAAATGGTTTTCGGCCAATTGTTTTCAAACTTTTCAAAGCAAAACTATTACTTTGCAAAGTTTAAAAAAAATTTGGGTTTAAAAAACCATTTTCCATGGGAAAATTGGGGCCTTTAAAGTGCATTTATCTCGAAAACAGTTGCTCCCGGAGACCTAAATAAGGTATACATTTTTAACGCAGAGGGAATTATAGTAACATCTTTTTAAATAACCAGGTCAATATACAAGCTCAAAAGTTATGCCATCTAAAAAATGGGTAGGCTACCGCCCTCTACCATCTACATCAGAAGTATAGACGAATTTAAATTTTTTGCCTTAAAAAACCAGCAAAACCCCAATTTTCTACCGCTATGTCATTTAGTTAAGAAATTATTACAAAAAAACGAAAACAAAATTAAAAAATTGGCACACTGTATCTTGGTTATTATCTACTTTGGGATTAGGCAAGTTTACGTTAATTGCATTATTTCGACCTAAGGAATCTGCTGTTGCTCTGTGTCCCATTATTTCTGGGACACCCTGTATAGATTAATTTGTAGCTAAAGTATTTTCTGCGAATTTTTACGACTTATTTCTTCCTGCTTGGTATCTTTAATTGTTACTTTTCGTAATTTATAAACATATATCTGTAAAAATACACATAACATACCAATCTTGTACTACCCAATCACAGGATCCACATAGTATAATACTGAAACACCATCATTAAATGAACGCAAGATGTGATGTGTTTAAAATTTTTAAAAAATGTTTAAATGTGTATCTCGATAATGTCCAAAATGAATCGATCCAACTTTTACACCTGTCTGAATTTTTTAGACCAGCGTCCTAGAGTCATAAGGAAGCTATATAAAAATAATTGGACCGGTACTACCTTTGGAACCATCCCTTGTCAACACTCAAGTACCCCTGCGGGCTAAAAAAAAATCGAAATAAATCGATCCAACGCTCATACCGGTCTGACATTTTTAGACGATAGTCCTAGAGTCATATATAAAAATAATCGGACCGGTACTATCCTTAAAACCATCCCTTGTCAACACTCAAGTTCCTCCGCGGGCTGAAAAAAATTCAAAATGAATTGATCCAACTCTCAAACCAATCGGAAATTTTTAGACGATCGTCCTATAGAGTCATAAAGAAGCCATATAAAATAATTGGACCGGTACTACCCTTGGCACCATCCCTTGTCAACACTCAAGTACCTCCGCGGGCTGAAAAAAATTCAAAATAAATTGATCCAACTCTCAAACCGATTGGAAATTTTTAGACGATCGTCCTATAGAGTTATAAAGAAGCCATATAAAATAATTGGACCAGTACTACCCTTGGAACCATCCCTTGTCAACACTCGATTACCTCCGCGGGTTGAAAAAAATTCAAAATGAATCGATCCAACTCTCACATCGGTCTGAATTTTTTAGACGAGCGTCCTAGAGTCATAAAGAAGCTATATAAAAATAATTGAACCGGTACTACCCTTGGAACCATCCCTTGTCAACACTCAAGTACCTCTGCGGGCTAAAAAAAAATCTAAATTAATCGATCTAACTCTCATACCAATCTGAAATTTTTGGACGATCCTCATAAAGTTATAAAGAAGCCATATAAAAATAATTGGACCGGTACTACCCTTGGAACCATCTCTTGTAAACTGTCAAATACCTTTGCGGGCTGAAAAAAAATCAGAATGAATCGATCCAACTCTCATACCAGCCTAAATTTTTAGACGATCGTCCTAGAGTCATAAAAAAGCCATATAAAAATAATTGGACCGGTGCTCCCCTTTTGGAACCGTCCTTTCACACTAAGTCCTTCGCGGGCTAAAAAAATTCAGAATGAATCGATCCAACTCTCATACCAGTCTAAAATTTTTAGACGATCCCGTAGAGTCATAAAGAAGCCATATAAAAATAAATGGACCGGTGCTACCCTTGAACCATCCCTTGTCAACACTCAAGTACCTTCGCGGGCTAAAAAAAATTCAAAATAAATCGATCCAACTCTCATACCAGTCTAAAATTTTTAGACGATCGTCCTAGAGTCATAAAGAAGCCATATAAAATAATTGGACCGGTGCTACCCTTGGAACCATCCCTTGTCAACACTTAAGTACCTTCGCGGGCTGAAAAAAAATCAGAATGAATCGATCCAACTCTCATACCAGCCTAAATTTTTAGACGATCGTCCTAGAGTCATAAAAAAGCCATATAAAAATAATTGGACCGGTGCTACCCTTGGAACCATCCCTTGTCAACACTTAAGTACCTTCGCGGGCTGAAAAAAATTCAGAATGAATCGATCCAACTCTCATACCAGTCTAAAATCTTTAGACGATCGCCCTAGAGTCATAAAGAAGCCATATAAAAATAATTGGACCGGTGCTACCCTTGGAACCATCCCTTGTCAACACTTAAGTACCTTCGCGGGCTGAAAAAAAATCAGAATGAATCGATCCAACTCTCATACCAGCCTAAATTTTTAGACGATCGTCCTAGAGTCATAAAGAAGCCATATAAAAATAATTGGGCCGGTACTACCTTTGGAACCAACCCTTCTGAACACTTAAGTACTTCCGCCGGCTGAAAAAAATTCAAAATGAATCGATCTAACTCTCATACCCGTCTGAAATTTTTAGATGATTGTCCTAGAGTCATGAAGAAGCCATATAAAAATAATTGGGCCGGTACTACCTTTGGAACCAACCCTTCTGAACACTTAAGTACCTCCGCCGGCTGAAAAAAATTCAAAATGAATCGATCCAACTCTCATACCAGTCTAAAATCTTTAGACGATCGCCCTAGAGTCATAAAGAAGCCATATAAAAATAATTGGACCGGTACTACCCTTGGAACCATCCCTTGTCAACACCCAAGTACCTTCGCGGCTGAAAAAATCAAAATGAATCGATCCAACTCTCATACCAGTCTAAAATTTTTAGACGATCGTCCTAGAGTCATAAAGAAGCCATATAAAAATAATTGGACCGGTACTACCCTTGGAACCATCCCTTGTCAACACTTAAGTACCTCCGCGGGCTGAAAAAATTCAAAATGAATCGATCCAACTCTCATACCAGTCAAAATCTTTAGACGATCGCCCTAGAGTCATAAAGAAGCCATATAAAATAATTGGACCGGTGCTACCCTTGGAACCATCCCTTGTCAACACTTAAGTACCTTCGCGGGCTGAAAAAAATCAGAATGAATCGATCCAACTCTCATACCAGTCTAAAATTTTTAGACGATCGCCCTAGAGTCATAAAGAAGCCATATAAAAATAATTGGACCGGTGCTACCCTTGGAACCATCCCTTGTCAACACTTAAGTACCTCCGCGGGCTGAAAAAATTCAAAATGAATCGATCCAACTCTCATACCAGTCTAAAATTTTTAGACGATCGTCCTAGAGTCATAAAGAAGCCATATAAAAATAATTGGACCGGTACTACCCTTGGAACCATCCCTTGTCAACACTTAAGTACCTTCGCGGGCTGAAAAATCAGAATGAATCGATCCAACCTCATACCAGTCTAAAATTTTAGACGATCGCCCTAGAGTCATAAAGAAGCCATATAAAAATAATTGGACCGGTACTACCCTTGGAACCATCCCTTGTCAACACTTAAATACCTTCGCGGGCTGAAAAATTCAAAATGAATCGATCCAACTCTCATACCGGTCTAAAATTTTTAGACGATCGTCCTAGAGTCATAAAGAAGCTATATAAAAATAATTGGACCGGTACTACCTTTGGAACCATCCCTTGTCAACACTTAAATACCTCCGCGGGCTGAAAAAAATTCAGAATGAATCGATCCAACTCTCATACCAGTCTAAAATTTTTAGACGATCGCCCTAGAGTCATAAAGAAGCCATATAAAAATAATTGGACCGGTGCTACCCTTGGAACCATCCCTTGTCAACACTTAAGTACCTTCGCGGGCTGAAAAAAATTCAGAATGAATCGATCCAACTCTCATACCAGCCTAAAATTTTTAGACGATTATCCTAGAGTCATAAAGAAGCCATATAAAAATAATTGGACCGGTGCTCCCTTGGAACCACCCTTGTCAACACTTAAGTACCTTCGCGGGCTGAAAAAAATTCAGAATGAATCGATCCAACTCTCATACCAGTCTAAAATTTTTAGACGATTATCCTAGAGTCATAAAGAAGCCATATAAAAATAATCGGACCGGTACTACCTTGGAACCATCCCTTGTTAATACTCAAGTACCTCCGCGGGCTAAAAAATTCAGAATAAATCGATCCAACTTTCATACCGGTCTGAAATTATGAAACAAAAATTACGTAGTTTTATTGGACCATTAATTTTAATTATATACCTTCTTGTCCTAAAATCAATAGTTTGTAAATAGAAAAAAACATTTTCACGATTTTTTATGTAAAAAAAATGCAATTTAAACTCGCTAGCCAAGGCAGCAGTGACTTTTGAATTGACTTTAGTTAAATAATATAAAAAGAATGTTTCATACGTATTTTCTTTTTAAAATTTTTTTTAAAAGCAAAAAAAAAAAATGCAAAAAAATTAAAAAACTTTCGTTTTCGTTTATCGCATTTATTAATATTTTCTTTTAATTTATTTATTAATCTTGGATAAGAATTCATTTTGATTTAGAAAAATATAAAAGATTACGTTAAATTTAAAAAATTAAAACTGCTAAAAAAATATAACTTTTAGATATTAATTTTTGTATACTCCTCGCAAAATATAATTTTCTTATTAAAGAAAGTGGTAATAAATAAGTAATTTTTTAAACATCTATGCAAAAAAAAAATTATTAGGATTCCAAATTATAAAGCCAGCACTAAAACCCCTTTTTTTTTTCACCCATTTCTATCCCCGGGCTTTACATCAATGAAACTTATTTTGATAATAAATTACAAGCGCTAAGTTCCAATAAAACATTTCTTGCTTAGTTTGCTTCTTAAAAACATTCCTTTTTGTTTTCATTCGGAGCAAATCAGAAAATTCATACGCTTTTCTTTGTTCAATTTTAGTTACTTTTAAACAAATCTTTTCGCTCCAAGTGTTTTGACTGAGCTTTGAGATTTAAGATAAATCAGTCAAATGTTAAACATAATACATAAAAAAGGCTAATTACAGCTTCAATATCAATTATCAATTAAAAAAAAAAGATTAATAAATTTCACAAAAAAACAGCTTAAGGTTCATGTATTTTATTTTTTAAATAAACAAATAAAAAATACACATATATCAGCTAATAAGAAAATATTTTAATATTCCGAATTATTTGTATTAGAAAATCTTTCCCGCTTCGCTCTCATCCCAGATCTAATATTGGAACAGTCGGGGAAAGCCTTACACACCATTCTGATTTTTCATTTAAAATATTTTTAAAAAAAAATTTATTGAGGTTCCCGTTCAGTTATACAACATCAAATTTAATTTCCTTTAAATAACCTGTTGAAAATCATCGGAAAGAAAAAAGTCGCCACAGGATACCTCCATTACGTTTATAAAAGCCCTTGCAAACATTTAGAAGCCCCCAAAAAAAAAAAAGAGAGAAAAAAGATTTTATTTTTTTAATCGATTTTTGAAGTCCGTAAAAATTTATATTAAGATTTTTCCAGAAACCAGTGATAAAAAACTTGTAAGGCTTAAACTATAATATGTCAGTCTATTTTTTTGGGGAAAACCAAAACCTATGCATTATTTAAACCCCGGGAAAAACATAATACAAAAACCCAATTGATTCGATCGTTACTTGATGGAACTCCATAATCACTAAATGTAATAAAACATCAATATAAATAACTGGAAATAAAAAACACTTTCCTATTATTTACAAAACCGAAGATTTTGGTATTTATTTTAATTCAAAGTTTTATTCTTTAAATATCATCATCAATTTGAACTTTTTAACAAGGACCTGACGATTCTTACACCATGGGGCCCCGTGGACCAAAACAGGGAGGCCCAAAAAAGAATAAATTTCCACGCCCCCTTTGGGGCTTCAAACACCCGGGGGATTATCACTGACCTTGAGTTTTTTTTATGGACTTCATCGCCAATAGCCCTACTAAAACCATAATAAAATAATAAAAATAACTTAAAAATTTCCCCACAAATTTGTACTTTTTTTCAAGTACAAAAAAATAATAACAAAAAAAAAAACATGTCTAACGACAACAAAAAATGTTTTGTTTAAGTATCTAAAAGTAAAAAACACAAAATAGATTTATTGTTAAAAAAAAACAAAAATAATTTTTATTGTTAAAAAAACAAAAAAAAATTCCCCCTTAATTTAAAAAAAAAAAAATAATTATGAAGGAAATTGATAGGGACAAATAAACCTTATTGTTTTATTCACCTTATACCCATAGAGAGAGAGAGGGAAAAGGAAAAAAAGAGAAAAAAAAAGAATTTTAAAAAAAGACCATCAAAAATAATCTTTTTACGGATAAGAAAAAATTTAAAAATTAAATTTGGAAAAAATTGAATAATAAGATTTTTTTCTTTTGGTAAATTAAGTCTATTTTTACGGTTTTTCAAATTTGGGAAATTTAAATTAATAATATCCTCATAAAACTGGGTATCCTCACTAAAACTTTTGAAAATTCCTTTTTCAATAGCCATCATTGACAAATAGATAAAATTTTAATCCTTGACAAAAAAATCTTTTCTACCGTTACCTTTTGGGGGATAGTTAATACTGGGAAAAAGATTTTAAAAATTTCCCAAAAAGATCTTTTAAACCTTTGTTTACCCTTGGCCGGGAAATTAAAAATTTTTGCCCCTGTATCTTTTTTTTTTTTTGTCGGTCTTTAAAAAACTTTGATATTTTTTAAAAACATTCAAATGATTTTTCGGGAAAATTTTAAAATTCGAAATTTTGAAAAATTAAATGAAAAAAATTTAAAAATTTTTAAAAAGAATTAAGGGGGGGGGTTTTTTATACAACATAATTTCGTAAAAATTTTTATGCCCGAAAAAAATTTTAATTCTGCCATTTTTTTTTTTTTTGGAATTCGTTCTTTTTTTCCCAATTAAAAAAAACCCTTTAAATTTTTTTATTTCTTAATTGGGAAATTCTTAGGGGGTTTTGTTTGGTTACAAAAGTTTTATTAGAGTTTTATTTTGCAAAATTTTAAAAAAAAGTAAATCAGTCCCGGAAAATTTGTAATAGATCTTGGTCAAAAAGCGAAGTCGAAGTTTGGGGAAAAAATGTTTTAAAACCTTTTGGTTTACTGATTCTGAACCTGAATTTTTGTCATCAATTATATTTGGAAAAATTTTAAGTTATCCCATTCGTGGAACAAATTTAAAAATTTTTGGAAAATTCTTTCACCGATTTTGGGTTTCCCTTTTTCCCCCTTTTTGTCGAGAACAAAGGCGCCCGTGAAATGAAAATGGTTGGTATACCCAAAGTAAAAAAAAAAATTCGATTTTTTATTTGTTTGTTTCGCCCCGGGGTTTAATTAGGGAGCAATGGGTAAAAAAACCCAAAGGGGGCTAAATTTTATCTTTGCTTGAAGCCCAATCGCCAGACATAACACGGGCCCCCGTCTAAACTGAGCCACTAATTTTTTCCTAAAATTTTTGGCTCCGAACCTATCTAACAAATTATAAAGGCATCTGCTGTTCACCTCCAAAAAAACCCAAAAAATTTTCCGACCCCCTTTTTATGACGTTCGAATAGTTATCGCACTTTGGGGAACGCTCTTTATATCTGTTGTATCATCTGCCATTACACCGAAAAAAACATTTTAAAATTTTTCATTTTTAAAAAATCTTTATTAAATCGAAATTTTGTTTTTAAAAATTTTTGGGGTTTGAAAAAAGGGGAAAATTTTTACAATTTATGGGCTTGATTACGTTTAAATTTAAACATTTAAAAATTTCTTTAAAATTTCCCTTTAGCTTTAAAATTTTTATGTCCCCAAAAAGGGGTTCTTTTTTTTTCCCAAATAATTAACATAAAAATAAATTTTAATGTTTTTGCGAACATTTTCGTTTATAAAATTTTTTTTTCCCGGTTTTCCCAAAACCCGAATGGTCCCTTTTTTCCAACCCACCCAAAACCTGAAATTTTTTTTGGTTTTTTAAATTGCATTTTTCTCGGAAAAATTTTTTTAAATCCCTAAAACCATCTTTTTACACCATAAAATTTTTGCCACCCCAAAAAAAACACGGGCCACAATACAGACTCTGTTTATACGAACTCCCCAAAATTTATAACTATCCCAAAAAGTTTGAAAAGTTCGGGGGTTTTCCCCCACCCCCCTTTTTTCAAAACCCCCTTAAATTTTGGTGGGCCCCACCCTAATATTTCCGTTTTTCCCCTTCGGTCGTCGCGGAAAGGGGTTTCAAGCAAAAATAAAAAAATATCGTGGAGGGACATTTTCAGGGGTTTTTTTTTTCCCACAAAATAAAACAAAGTAACAAAGCTATTTTTAAAAAACCAACCAAAAAAAATTTGGGGTTTTAAAAAAATAAAAAAAAACCTTACCGGTTTTAAAGGGTTTTGCCACCCAAAAACAAAATCCCAAACAAAAAAAAATGTTTTTCCGAAAAAAAACACCCCCCCCTAATAGGCCTGTCATGTCAAAATTATTTAAAATTTAAAGGTCGCAGTTGCAATTCCTATGCCGTGATCTAATTTGAAACAAATAAAAACCCCCACCCGTTCTTAAGAAGAAAAGAGAGGAGATGAACAGATAGACTATAATTTAAATTTAAAAGCCCCCTAAAGCGACCATTTGGCAATATGCAGCCGATACAACCCCAAAAAAATTGGGGCCCCAACGGATGAAAAAAATTTTGCATTTAAATCCTCGTCTTGTGCATTTTTTCGTGGTGGGGTAGCAAAAAGGTTCATCGGCGATTTTTGACGATATGAAGCCCAAATTTCGGAGATTACTATTTTGTTACTATGCGATAGGAGGGTCTATTTGAGCGTTTGGGGAAGGGGCGCGCTAAATTTAAAAGATATTATTTTAAATTATAATTTTTTTTTTAAATGTTTTGATACTTTTAATAATTAGAAATTAGTTAAAAAGCGTTTTATTTTTTTTAAAAAATTTTACATTATTTTTCCGCTGATTGTCCCCGTAACAGTGAAATTTTTTTCATGTGAGGCCCGGCCTCAGTTGCTTCTTTTTACCGCCACTGTCTTACACCTTCTTGTTTATGCAAAAAGAGGGAAAAAAAGGGTTTGAATAATTTTTTTTTTTTTCCCTTTTGGGGCAGAGAAGAAATCTCCTTTTTGAGTCTAATGTTTTTGTATCCATCACTTCCAAAAAAACCATGAACAATTTAATCACAAAAGAAAGTGAAAGTTAGTAGGCCATTATAATATTTTTTTTGATGGTGAAACATATAGTATTTAAAAAGATAAAGCTAAAATATTTCCTTTGAAATTTGAAAAAAAAAGAAAATGAAAATTTTATTTCCAGACAAAAAATTTTATTTTATGTTTCTGTTTTTCTCAGGTAATTTAAAACTTTCAACATATTTTTTTTTAAATATGATTTTTGTCCAATTTATTATATAGAGATCGAACGCTGTTAAAAAACCCCATACGTCACGGTTTTTTGGGGAAACTGATATGAGACCGTGACGTATCGGTGTTGTTCTAGCAGCGTTCGATCTCTACTAAAGGGGATTTTAAAATTTTTTTTAATTTTTTTTGGGGCGTAAAAAAAACCCAAATATTTTTGTCACTGTTCATTTTTAAAGTACGGTCCTGCTTAAAATAGTAAAGTAATCTTGCAATTTTATTCCTAAAAATTTAAAAAAACCCCAATGTCTATTAAAAATAGACAAATAATTTGGCACGTAAAAAAAAAGCCATTTTATTCAAACCACAAAAACACTAATTTAGATTTTGAGTCGTTAAAATTTTTGAGCTTTAAAGGTACAAATAAATGTTATAACATTTATTTTTCGGAAAATGTTTTTTTATTTGTGATAAAGCAGGGGTATATTTGCCGAAAATAAAGAATTTAAGACAAAACAACGACTATATACTAAAGGATTGCTCGATTGGTCGAATTTGTCTGCCAAGGTCAAACTTGCTCTGACGTCACCACCGGTGCTGGAAGAAGGCGCGTTCTATGTGTTATATAGCATTTTCTGAAATTTAGAAAAAATTTTAATGCTAAATAAATTGTAAGCAAAATTTGGATCGTATACATTTAAAAAAAATTTCTTCAATTCAAAGAAGGATAAAAAATTTCATATTTTAATAAATTAAATTTTAAAGGAAAAAATTACATTATACATATAGTTTTCTTATTTTAACCGCCCTAAAGCATTTTATGAAATTTGCGATACTTAAAAAACGAGTAAATAAAAGTCACATTTAATTATTGTTTACACTTATATAAACATAAATTTAAAACTAAAACATTATTCGAAATAAATCACCTGCCCTTACATACAATATAAACTAGAAAACATATATTTTATTTCATTTTTTTTTTATTTACAATTTTTTGTAATTGTTTAAAATATTTATTAATAACACACAGACCCTATATTAAACAAAAAGCCTATTTGCTCAAAGAATCGTGGTCATTTACCTTTTATGTCCTAAATTAAAATGTTAGACACAATTAGCAAATCGAAACGAATGTTTATTTGTCTTTCTAGTTCCCAAACTACACTTAAAGTACTTTAATAAACGCCAATTGTTCAACAAAATCACAGCAGAAACCAAAGAACTTTTTCAAATCACATACGATCAAATGGCCAAATAAATGTAAACAAAACTATTCAGCACCCGGGTTTGGGCCGCGCCAGAAAAAATGTAGGGGTCCAAAAGTTTAAGTCAATTTACTAGTCTAGAATTAATTGAATTAATTATTTTGGGTAATTATTAAAACCCAGGGGGTCAACGGACACCCCCTGACTCCTGCCGGCGGCCTTGCCTGTGCTGACGTCACAGCCGCTCCTCGCTTACGTTAAATGAAACTAGCAATCCTGCAGTATACCTAGAGTCGTTGGGCCAGAATAGCCCTTGTTGGCTAAAGTTAATAAATTAAATTCATATCAAACATTACCAAAAATAAAATAAAACTACAGATTATAACAAAAATAGACACTTCACACACGGCTAGTGCATACTTATGTTGTATAAAGAAAAAATCTTAGAAAATAGATCATTACCACCATTTATAGTAGGTACTTTTTTTAATTTTGGTTTTTTATAATTTTATAAATGTGTCATAGATCTCTTTATGTTGGGTTTAATAAATTATTACTGTAAAAATGTAATTTATTTACAAAATAAGTACATAATTTTGAGCCATATTAGCTTTAATATTAAGGAAAAAGTAAAATAAATTTTCAGTTTTTTTTTAAAAAAAAATGCATAAATGTTTTTAAATAGGCCAAAAAATGGTCTTTTTGTTTAAATCGCAGCCCATCGATAGATTACCACGAAAAACTTGCAGCCATACATGTTCATGTTAAAAGGGCTTTTCAGTATAATTGACAAGGAAAAATAAACAAACCTAGTATTGGAATCGTTCGCGGAAAATTTGCGATAAGCTCACAGCGATTTTATTTTTTTATTTGGTTGTTGGCATGTTCGAATTTTTCATGTAATTTACCAGTTTAGGTACTGAAATCCATGTACTAAAATTAAAGACAAATGTATAAGACTTATCACCATATTTTTAAAGTAAAATAAATACAAAATTTTCCAACTATTTCTGGGTATTTTTAGAGATATGAAAGTTTCTTCCTATTTATTTCTAAAAAAAAACACTGGTAAACATACCCTTATTACACATTATCTAAGTGTTTGGCAACTGTCTCGAACTTTCTTTGTCATCATCAGTATGGTAAGGACCATTTATAAAAGGTTCTAAACTAGCAGGGCCGCCCCAAAAAAATGTAGAGGGGGTCAAAAAGTTTAAGTCAATTAACTAGTCTAGAATTAATTGAATTAAAAAAAAACAAATAAAAATACACACACTTAAATTTTTAAATATTAATCATATTCATTTAAATTCCTGGGCATTATTGAAAAATATAACTGTTTTATTTAAGTAATTTTTAAACCCTAGGGGTGGTGATGGACATCCCCTGGCCCCCTCTGCTGGCGGCCTTGTAAACTAGATATATGACTGTATTTAAAAAAAATATTTTTGTCTATTAGGTGGTCCCAAAAAAGGGATGTTAAGATAAAACTATTTTTTTAAATGGTTATCCTGGATTTCTTGCATATTTTAGTTCTT